>CAVLJG010000009.1:10517124-10589536 GCA_963669975.1 Acanthoscelides obtectus
TCGAGATGGATAACCCGGATCTAACGTTCTTCATAGAGCTATATGGAGAGGTCGGAGGAGTCGCCAGGAATATTAAGAACGAAAAAAAGGGTGAGGGTTTCTTTTATAGTCAATGAATTGCGCGAAACATCAGCCTCACATAATGTGATGAGATTTGCCTAAATATATCAGACATTAGCTATGTGTCAAGGAAATTACCTGGGGTATTTCGCCACAGTAATAACAGTGGTGAATGAAAATGAGCAACGAGAGTCAAATAGCGTCTGACAATCGCCATTGCATTCTGCAGGTACATATTTAGGGTGCTATTTTGGTGGTACCAACTTGAAAATTGGGACTGACGCCTAACCTGCTTTCATTATAGTTTCCAACCCAGGATGTACAGGAAGCTAGTAAACTGCTATAGTCTTGCTATTTCCATTATCAAGTATCAAAAGTCTTGATACAGTCACAATTTTTAAATAATTAAAGGTGTCTACCTATGTCTGACGTATTATCAACTATCCGTGACTACATTCTCTTCTCGTTCACAAACATATCCCCTCTTAATCAACTGTTCTTGAACCGCCATTGGACTGTGCAATCTACCAGGTTGAATCGGATTGGAGCGCAAGAGGATTTGTTTGGTCGAAATAAATGTAACTTACTTTCTTTACTTGAAAATCGTCATATCACATCATAAGTTTTAAGACGAGTTGAAGACTATTACCAAAAACATTGTAGCATAAAATACCTGTTTGGATAACAGCCTGTAACAAACTGCTTTACCAGAAAATAATGTGATCGAATTCGTTATCCTCAAAAATTCCAACTCCGAATTAGCATGTTGATATCACAAGACTAACTAGAATTATAGAGATAAAGAGGATTTGAAAATTAAACTTATGTGTATCTCATAATAAGCGACATTTGACACAGACCCAATTGATTCAATATCATTATTTTTACGAGTTCATCTTCTTTGACACCTTTTTTAGTCAGAAACCATCAAGCTTACTGCTCTGAACCAGAGATTGAATTTATCAAAATCATGGCAGCCATATTTGCCATGAAGACATCTCAGAAATTCTTTTGTTACTGTGTGTTCGATTAATTCGTTCATTTCATTACAGGTGATCTGTCAGACCATGAGTGGAAAGAAAGTGTATGTAAGTAAAGATTTTAATATTGGAATTCAGAAAAGCTAGCAAGGAACTACGTCACGTTTTTGTTGGAAGTTTCAATGAAAATGAATGAGTGAAGTCATTTCAAAAGACAGAATCCAATCAACAATTTACAACCATTTTACCACATACAGCTTGCAACTCATATTATCCAACCACAACAAACAATGTGTGATAAAGAGCAGGAATCTCTGAATCCTTTTGTCCACAGTTCTGCCGCCTTTCTAATTATTAGTAGTACTAACCTTCATTAGATAAACTCAAAATCGGGACCGAGAGTACAGCACTTCCATTATAATGGCTTACCCTGACTGACTGTACGACAGCAAATGAACACTGATATAAATATGTTGATAACAAACCCCAGTTACAATTTTTTCTGTGTCAACGATTCTCCATTCAGCCTTCAATTTGACCGAAATGCATATCTATCTCGAACTAGTTCTTTGCTTCGTCGGAAAATATATGACTGACTCTTGACCGCCACTCATAGTTTCAGCTTTCACTAGTAGGACCTCTTACAAATACAAAAAATACAAAGCTTTGCAATACAGCTTTATTTATTGACTTCGCTTAAAGTAATTTTCACCACATTCAATGCTCTTTTCTATCCATCAAAACTAGTCCTTAAGCTTTAAAGCTCTGCTAAGTTTTACCTGGGAGTGCGGCACACTCGTTGTCATAAGTCGTCAGAAGGCCCTCATCGCTAGGATACCGTTTTGCTTTTAGCTTCATTTTTATATGCGGAAACGGTGCAAAGGATGCTCAACAAGTTCCAGCCCAGTAGTGGTCAAATACAGGTTTTTTATAGACTCGATGACTTTAGGCAGGCACTGTTCCGTGTACCACTTAGCTGTGACTGTTTTATGTGTGTCCCAGATGATAAGCTCCCCAATCCTGTTCGATTTGAAATATACAACTATCATTTGAAGAATTGAATGAGTTGCTGGTGCATGAAGGTGTAAGGTCTCCTCTATCTGTTCGTTTGTGACTCTCCAGTCTTCGTCAAGCATTTACCTCACAGCAGTAATGTTTTCCTCTGTTACTTCCTTCCATCTTAGCGTGAAATTGTCCTTTGAAATTCTCTGAACCACCTGAATATAGTCGTACGGTGAAGACAATCTTTCGTTAATGCGAGCGTCATTTCTTCTAAGCACTGGTCTATGCTTAAACCACGCGTAAAGTTATTCCGTACAACTGCCCTTAATGCACTACGTGACCACGATGCCATATTCTAAATCATCAGACGTGCCGCTGATGTCTACTATGCACTCATGGACATGTCTCAACTTGCAGTAACATGCAGCCTCCTACGTCGATCTGTTAAGTCATATTGCAAAACTTTTATAGTACACTTTGTACTTCGTGTACCGATGCCCGTTGCTTCATTACTTCTTGTTCCAGCAACTGCTACGAATGCTTAAGCCTAGTAGAATTCAACTTTCAGACAACATCTTATGGGAGGTAGTAAGACGAGTACCGCAAGAATGTCGTCAAGAAGCAGCTCTGGTTTTTGATGTGGCTATTGGTGAGTCTCTGGATATTGGATTCGTCGATGAAAAGAAAAACTTCAAGATATCAGAAAAATGCTCTAAACATACTTACGATGCTCTTGATAAGTTCTTCGAGGAACTCCGGCTACTCGAATATTCATTCAGAAGCAGAGAAGAACCGGTTGCAGAGTCCGAACTGTTGAAACTAGTCAACGAGTGGAAAGATCTTGGGGTGAGTTATCGATAAAAACTCTCGGTGACGTAAACTCGCCAAGACGCTGGGGATCCTAGGAATGGTTTTGTATGGATAACCTACCCGAGGTCCACTGCCGCTATTTTCGTTCTAGCTGGAAGCACTACGTTCAAACCATGTACTACTGCGTGCGAACTGCACCTGAAGGTCAACTCTCGAAGGACGTGGAACAGACCACAGACCTAAATCATTGTCTTTCCTACAATTTGAGTTATATTTTATTGTACATGAAAGTGTTAACTCTGATCTTGAGTTTCCATGACAACCTTACATATACATTTATTCATACTTGATTAAATTTGTAGGTGGCGTCTACACTGGCAGGCGGTGCTGAAGTCGTAACTTTTAGTACAAGACGTCCATACACACACCACCACGCCCACTCCACCCGCCAGCCCCGTCGCAAATATACAAAAATACCGCTCATCTCAAATACAGACTTCGACATAAATAGGCTGGTAACTGAAGAACCCATCATAGTAACTCCCCTTAACTTGGGCGATATTGACTCAATTTATGGGAAAAGACCTGAAGGACAGGCAAAAGACGTTCTTCTTGATTCAAAACCTTGGGAGAAGGAACCAGGGGGGGTAGACGAGGAAGCTCCTAGCACTACTCTAGCCCCACCAGCAGAAGCACCCTTACAAGGTAACCAGACTCCCGTCCCCCCGAGTACCGTACAAGAAAAAGAGCCTGCTGCCCCGTCGGTACAAACAGAGGATAAGAATCGTCAATTTGAATGGCCAGATCTGAATGATGGTGGACCAGGAGAAGATATCCTCTGGCCTCACAAACTCATAGGATAACTTCGTTTGTAGTGGTGCTTTCCAGGTAGGAGATGTGTACGGTCAAACAATAGATACATCTGTCAAGCAAATTACGTCAACTGCCTCAAATGGTTGCTAAAATTGAAGAGACTATACATAAAAACAAATTGTAAATATTGTGGTTGAAAACACTAAGATTAGTGTTACATTTAAATTAAGCTGTTTTTGGATTAGATTCAGAAAATTTTAATAAGAGAAATTTCTTCTTGACTTTTACCTTCATCTTTAAGGTTATTTCAAAGCCGACTTTTTTACGGAAATCTCTATTTTTGACGCCGGCAATCAAAAGAGCCGGAAATTTCACGTTCAAATATGTATGGAAGTCCAAGGTCACGGTTTTTTTTTTTTTTATATCGAAACAGCCGCGCAGGCAGAAGCCTAAATGCCGGAACACCGCGGCTGCTATGATGATCCCAAACAAATTTTGTTAATACGATTTTTGAACTGCTTAAGGTTAGTAGAACTGGGAAAAGCTTCCTCCCGTAGTTTGTTCCACAATCTAGACACCCTCGGGACAAAGGAGCGGTCGTATCGGCCAGTTCTGGATGTACGAAGTTTGACACGGTTAGGATGGGACGCCGAAGTCAAGCGGGTCTGTCTGGCAGGCACATCGCGCGGCGGCATCATGGAAGAGAGCTCTGAGGAGCAAAGCCCGTTGGTGTAGCGATAGAAGAGAGCTAGATCGCCGACGGCCCGCCGGTGCGAAAGAGTCCCAAGACTGTCTGTTAGAGAAGAGTCATCGATCAGTCGGACCGCCCTCCTCTGGACACCATCGAGCATGGACAATGTAGTCGGGGCGGCAGCACCCCAAATGTGTGAGCAATACTCGAGGCTAGGCGTTATCTGGGCCTTGTATAGAGTGAGAAGGTCATACGGAGAAAAGTACTTCTTAGCCCTAAACAAATAGCCTAGCTTTTTCCCAGCAGTTGCAGCTATTGAAGAGATGTGTTCGTGCCAGATCAGGTCCTCGGTGATCTGGATCCGACCAGCCGAAATGAATGGCTCTTTGGTAGGACTCGACCGTCCATCGAAACTGTATGAGCGCTAGGACGGTGTCAACTAAAGGTGCTGCTAGGAAATACTCATCGAGTCAACTATCAAGGTCAGGTCTTTAGTAAATTTTAAAGAGATGATCTTGGATTTGATGTTAGTCTTCACCTACAGGGTCATTTCAAGGTCAACTTAATTTTTTTATGGATATCCCTATTTTGATTCTGGCAATCGGATGTGCGGGACATGTTACATTCGAATGTGTATTAAAATTCAAGACCAATATGACCGCTGGAGGTCAAATAGGTTAAATAAAGGTCAAATATATGCTGCTAGGAAAACCTCTAAAAATGTGGCAAAGATCGTGACGCAAATAACTCGTAACGTTAGATCTTTGGTGAATTTTCACAAGAAGCGTCTATTTTGGATTTGACCTTGAACCTCACTCTCGAGGTCATTTCAAGATCCACTCGTTTTCCAAATAGAAACGCCTATTTGATGCCGACAATCGGGAGAGACGGAAATTTTGAGTTCAAATGTGTATTAGAATTTCAGGTCAAGGTGACCACTAGAGGCCAAATGTATGCTGCGAAGAACTACTTCTAGAAATCTCATACGATTAGCTACGAAAATAACCGGCAAAGTCACATCTTCGAGTAAGTTTCAGCGAGGAAACTACGATGCTCATTACAAATGATGCTGTTCCTGCGGGTTTCTATTTGAAAAAAGTTACCTTGAACTGACCTTGAAGGTGGAGTTGTGATTTGTGGATACCTTTTCACAGAATGGATTGAAATTCGCCTGCTAATCAAGAGGAAATCTATTTGGTTTGTGACTATATCATCCGTATCGACTGCCGGTATTGAGCATGAATGCGGCCCTTTGAATGACAGCTTGAAATAGAAAAATGCTGGATCAGACTGACACACCAAAGAATTCCTGACGTTATTCTATCCTTCAGATAAACTCGTCTCTAGACTTTTTGGTAACTGCCACTTACCTCGCAATAAAATTTGCTCTTTGATGTTGCTATGAGTCGGCTCTCCGAAACCTATAACCAACTTATTTTTTGCTCAGACAAGTGTTTTGAATAAACGACCTTGGTTTGTTTCAGGAATGGGAAGAATAAGGTATACTTTTTGTAAATATGTACAATAAATCTGTTTTAGGATTATGTTTCGCATTTTTTATCTTTCCCCATTTTTTTGAGGAAACAACGCATTTCTGCAACATCACCAAGATGATAATCATCGAATGGGTTGAATATCCTATTTTTCATCACTCTAAGTCTAAGAAGCGGTTCATCTCCTGCATGTATCCCCAACCACTAGGCCAGCAGTTCCTGACTCTTACATGTCTATTAGTTCATGCGTTATCTATCCAAACTGTGCACTTTCAGAGACTGCTAATATTTATTCATACTCATATTCATTTGTTTTATTGATGGTAATTTACAAAAAGTAATTTCCACCAGTCAGATACTAGAAACAAAAAACTATATATGTATATCACAATGTATCACGAAAATAAAAAGAAAAAAACAGTAGCGTCAGTTAATGACATCTATCTTAATGAGAGATAATTCTAAAAGTTACATTAAGAGCAGAAAACAACTATATATCACAATAACACATTTACGCTTGCATTGGAAAAAGCACAGAGAACACGTTAAAATGAACATAATGATAAAATATATTGTTCAGAACGATCCACGAGACTGCATGTATGCTGTAAAAACAGTTTGTTTCAACGTTGACCTAAATTTTTCTGTTGTCCATACACCCTTCATGCCTGATGTCAACATATTGTACCGGTTGCAAGCATCATATTTCGGTGATTTTTGTAAGAGACACGAGATATCTTTCTGATTTTGAAGTTATCATTTTGCCCATGTAATTATTTTTAGATGACTGCATCTGAGTTAACAGCTTCAAAAGATAGAGTGAAGTTACAGTCAGTATTTTTTCTTTGTTAATTGCTTCACGGCACGGTTCCAAATACTGAACCCCATAAATAATTCTGGCGAGCCTTTTTAGTAACAGAAAAAGCTCTGTGTATGTTAGCTGACTGTCTCCACACAATGACCTCATAAAGACGGGTTCTCATTAGTCAATCGTATTGATTAATAATAATGAATCTATGCCATTGAACATAGGATTGAATGGTAAATTTGATCACGATGTGCAAATCGATAAAGCAATATGGTTGAACGGATGTTCACATTAGACTATTTCACTTCAGTTGCATAGATTCTTTATTATTGATCAATAAAATTGGCTAATGAGAACGCGGCTTAAGATATCAGTTATTGAACCATTGCGCAGTAAACTTTTAATAGGTTTTCTATATACAGGAATGATTTTGAAGCATATTGATTGCATATAATGATCTCTATATAGTTATTCGCATACTTCATCGATATGTTTGATAGAATTTGATACTTATTAAAATGGACCCCACAAATTTTACGTGGCTATTCGATGACACAGTTATATGATCAATATTGAAATTATATGGAGTTACTAATTATTTCATTAGTATGATTGCGCTTTTTCAATTTCCCGTTTATCTACAATTTTTTTACCAGTTTATATAGTTCTGATATTTGTTGGTCGTTAGGATTTTTTTAATTTTGTTGAGATATTGTTTCTTAAAGATCATCCGAGAAGGTAATCCTTCTATCGGAATTTTGTTTAGGTCGTATTAAGTAGTTTTAGGGAAGCTCACCTCAAAGCTCCAAATAAAAGTGACAAAGAAAAGATCAAGAAATGACTTTAAATGTTTTATCAAATTTCTTCTGAAATTTGATATGGTAGAATCGTTTATCTCTCTATATTCTATCGACTTCAGTGTAGATTGGTCTCAACGTTTAGTAAATTGGATGCAGGATTGCAGGATCAAGATTACAGCAACCTTGAATATGAAACCAAATAGTCAATATTGGAGATGCTTACTTCAAGTCCCTATTGTCTCAATAGCCTGGTAGCAATGTGAACATGTGCGTTAAAGATGTAAAACAGTAATTTCTCATTGATTTTTTTATTTGTCGATATTAAAATCACTGCATAAAATGAGTATGTATCTATTTGTAATGTTTCATTATTGGACATGGTCATTTTCTGGCCTATTTGCATAGTCTTAGATTGCGGACCAGAATATGTGAATCTAAGTGTGGCAGATGAATGCAACGTGAAAAGCATATAAGAGAAGAATGATGAGCAATTGTCGACGCTTCAGGCCACATCTTACAGCAAATGGTACTATTAGCAGCTACGCAGTGGATATTTGGAACAGTGGGCAAGTATGATAGTATAGTATGAACGACTGACCCGGTACTCTGCTTTCTCTTTATCTATTTTCCTTTTGTTTTATCTATACTAATTTAATATTACAGTTTTTGGGTTTGTATGTTGAAGCCACAAAGCGGGAAATAATAAATTGTATCAGTCCGCAACATGTGGCGGTACAAGTGCCGCGTCAAACTCTTTGGAAACGTCCATTGAAGATTCACAAATGCCGTGACTATCGGGAAAGGCACGCTTTGATTCCAACGAGTTATAGGTACATATTCCGTACGTGTGTTTTCTGTGTTCTTGCAGAACACTCCAGAGCCCTACTAAGATTCACGTGCGTTGTGCGTTTAAATACCTGTGAATTTTCAAGGCTCATAGTGTTCGATGTGACATATTGCTGGAATTAATTTTATTCCCGCACGATTATACCTTTTTCATATTTTCCTGCACTGACGTCATCACTACAAGAACCTCTGAAAAGATTTACGAGAAATCTTTCTATGCCAACAGAATATTATTTACAGGAAAGTTTCCAATGTAGACATCGACTCAGCCAGTTATTAAAAGTTTTTATGAGCCCGTTTTCTTTGTTGTCAGCGATAACTTGTAATAAATTATTAATTTTACTAGAAATTTGTTATCGAACATTACCAGTAACAATTCACGCTCGGGTGTTTGTATACATTGAATCAACAATCAAATAAGTCTAACCTTAGCACTATGTCGCTTCGACTGACAGGTATGGAGAGTTTATTGGGGATTATGGCAATTACCTTCATGATACCAGGATGTGAGTATATTCTTTGCATACCACCTACTGCATTTTTCTTCTTATTGGAGTGCAATTCTTAAATCCTAAACGGTACAGGGCTGGTACTATCGTTTGAATAATGCGATCTAATGTCATAGCAATGTATAGAATGCATGCAGGAAAGTGATATATTCAACAATATTTTTAGAAGCTAAAGGCCCTACTAGGATGTCACATTTATTCTATATGCATCGATCAATATTTGAAATTTTCCAATCAAGTTGACTTTCCACTTCCAATGTGCTGACATCAGCTGGAAATAGCTTTGACTGGATATTAGAACATATTTCGAACTGTCCTGTTATCATCCAGAATTCTGTTAATTTCTGAGAAATTTTTCCATAACAATCCCTTTTTACCACCCCTTCGAGAGCTCTGGGAATCAAATCTTTTTGAACTAGTATCGCTGCGTGAGAGGTGTCCATTGACTTTTGCATATTCGAATTTTCACTGTTCGGGTTTTTACTGTTACTTTTACTGTTTTTCAGAAGAAAAACTACTACACTTCCTCAGTGAACTTTTATTAGTTCTAAACAATAACAACACAACTTAACTACCCTTGTCAATCTTTCAAACCTTTCGGACATCTGAATACTCGAAGTTACATCGAGTATACTACTACTAAAGTTCGTAATTTCTTATTTTGTAATTATTCTGTGGCGCTGAAGCCAGTTCCACCTTTGCAGGTACAGCTGCTAACCTGTTCTGCAACTCCATGAATGCTGTGCTCTTCCAAACGCTGATGACGTCAAACAATCGTGCAAAAATGATAGAGCATCTGACAGTATGTCCACATGAAGTTTTGGAAGCAGCAGGACATTTCTTCCTTTCACATCGCGGACTAGAAGTTCCACGTGAAGAAAATCTCCCGCCAATCAGCGTCGACGAGCTGTACGGATGTGGCTCCAATGACTTCAGGGGAAGACCGAGCCCACTTAAACGGGACGATGTTGCACCAAGGCCAATTTTAGATTTGGACACCCAAATGGATGGCGTGGTGATGCGACTCATGAAAACAATACAAAGGTATGTGAGTGCAGTTAACCAAAGATACTTATGATCTCCAGTCCCGTACATTGTCCCTACTCCTTTTCATCTTCAGAATGACATAACAAAACAGTTTTTTAAGTGGTTTCTACAGGGTGACTTTGAAGTTGAGTCATTAATTTTCAGATAATGATTGTAGAAGGAAGATAAACCAAAATATGTTTGTAAAAATAAAAAAAAATAAAAAAAAATTTTTTACCTTGTTTTATAAAGTATCCTCCCGACAAGTATTTCAGTGCGGACCTGTATTTGATCGTGAGGTCCCCTGTGAGGTCTTAAGTCACCTGATTCACGAGCCCGTTGTACTACATTAACAAAGGCACGAGGGGTTGGTTGCACTCGATTGGGAAACCGATCCGCATAAACATGTGCCATTTTTTATTTCGTTTGAGCCACGCAACAGACACTATTCACACGCGACACTGACATTGACTGTATGTATAACTGAACTGAATAAAATAATAAACTGTACACAAACATCGTTCCAAATTCTTTCGCTTTTTTGTTTCCGATGCGATGAACCGGTAAGGCGGATTATATCCGTTGTTGCCAAACACGAGCACATGATATTGAGACAGGGCGGTACTCAAACTTCCAAAGGGCTATAACTTTGTTACTTTAATTTTACCAGAAAAATGGTAAAGGAAAAAAACATTTCTTTTGATCAGATCTACTCACTGTTAAAATAAATGACTCAACTTCGAAGTCACCCTGTATATAGACAATATTCTATTAGGCCAAACTAATTTATATTGTTAGGCCCTTTGTTTTTCTGATCAATCTGTCTTTCTGTACTGGCTCTTTTCCAGATAGCTTAAAAATGGGAAAAGCAACTCCTATACACAAGAAGGGAGAAACTATTAACACAAAAAATTACAGACCGGTGACGTCTCCCTGTTCATTTTCCAAAATTTTCGAATACTGTTTCTTGAGTCGGTTGACGCTGTTCCTTGAAAGAAACGAGGTACTAACATCCAAGCAACATGGTTTCCGTAACGGTAGGTCAATACTAACAGCATCTCATTGTTTCTTCAATACGCTAGTTCAGTACATTGAGGCAGGAGAATGCCCTCTTGGTATCTTCTACGCAGGGCATTCGAATGTGTCAACCATGATCTGTTATTAGTAAAACTGGCAACTTATGGAATCGGTGGACCACCCTACCTCTGGATAAAATCCTTCTTGGAAAACAGATCGCAGTATGTATAATTCATAACTGCTCAGGACAACCAATACAATTCTAGTGCGATAAATATGGATGTTGGCGTTCCACAAGGATCTGTGTTGGGGCCTGTTCTGTTTGCAATATATGTAAATACCCTTGAGCAGTCCTTCCCCAGAGCACACTTTACTTTATACGCGGACGACACATCGATTATTCTATCAAATGAAGATGACGTTATCCTAATTAACGACTGTAACAGCTTGTTACATAGCATCAATAGCTCGCAAGCCTGCCTATTTAAAATCTGAGAACAGTTTTTACACGTGACCAGTTATTGATGTTATATCACAGTCATATCGAGTCGCGAATGCGGTATGCATTGTTTTTCTGGGGTTCCTCGGTGAATGCTTCAAAGGTATTTCGAAGTCAAAAGAGGTGCATAGCAGGTGTTGACAGTATATACAGTTGCAGAGACTTGTTCCCGAAATTAAAACTTCTAACACTGCCCTCCTAGTTTCTTTATGAAATGGCCATATATGCGTATATTAACAGAGATAATTTCACCTTGAATAGTAGTATACATACATTCAATACTTGCAGGCAGCACAACATTCATCTACCCTTTGCTCGATGTAAGCTGGGTAGTAGATCTCCCTCTATTTTAGGACCAAAGATATTCAATAAGCTGCCTGAGTATATTAAGACAATTAGCTCCTTAAATAATTTTAAAGCTAAGTTAAGAACCTACTTTATTAATAAGACTTGTTACGCCATCAGTGACTTTGTGGATATTTAGATGTTCCTTTTTTTTGTATTGTTTGTTATTCACTTATTGTTTGTCCTTTTATATATTTTTATATTGTATTTCTGTTAATTTATTAATTTTAACTGCTGGAAAGCTAATCTATTTTATCTGCTGTTGTTAGTCTATGGTGTCCATTTTAAAATATCTAATTTAAGCTATTGTTTGTTGTTGCTTGTCATTTTACTGTTTGTTTTTTTACTGTAAATTGTTTGTTGACGAACCCTATACATGCTTTGTACATGTCTAATGGGTAATATAAGTATTATTATTATATTTGAATGACAGAAAGCTGAAGCTAAAATGTAGAAGACGTAAATCTGAACATTCTTTGATGTGGAGCTCAATCTCCAGTATTTATTGGGGTATGAGCATTTACCAATAAAATCTGCAATACTGAAATTAATACAGGCACGTATAGTTCTGGGTATGCATCCATTCATTGTGCCATTTTAATATTGCTTCCTCTTGTTGCAGTCTCCGCATGAGCTTAGGAGATTAATTTTTGTCAAAACTAGTATTTTAAGTAGTAATAAATCAAGGTTTGGATAACTGTTTATTTCTGATACGCTGCTTATAAGCTTAGTCCTTATCGAAGAGTTGGTTTTATTGGAAGTGAGAGAGAGAGAGAGAAGCCAACCCCTGAAGTATTTTTGTCCACTGTTGTTTTCTTACTTTAAACTGAAGGCTAGCTCCCAAGATTCTGAACTCGGAACTCGTTTCAGGTTAGTAAAGCAGCAGGGTTGGACAAAGAAGACCAAATGCAAATCAGCACAAGCCTTAGACGACAGTTTCAAATTACTAAACAGACTCGTTTGCTGCAACACTCGTGTTCCATGTTCATTGCAAGTTTTCAAAGTTCCAAAAGACCTTACCAGAAGTTATTGCTATGATGGCACTCCTAGGATGAAGATGATAGATCTTGAAGAATCAGAGGAGGAGCAACTTGAGGATGGAACAAGACAATGGTAAGGACTCAATTGGTTCCAATTATATCATATGGAATATACAGCGTGGCTCAAAAGTCCCAGAACGGCTCTGTATAGTCTCGGGTAAGGTATTCTTGGAAATGGTCAAGGTCAAGCCTTCAGTAACTTTCAGCAAGAAATTCAACGGTCACCTTGAATTTTACGATAATAAAACAGCTAAAGTCCAAGGTCAGGATGTCTATGGAAGGTTAAATGAAGATCAAATGTGTACTGCCAAAAAAAATCTTTCCAAATCTCTCAGGATGATGAAAATAACTACCAAAGAAAGAAATGTATTCATTGCACGGACTCTAATATAATAACTTAATTTTACCACAGTTCCGATAATAAACAATTCTCCCATCACCACAATTTGTCAAATAAAACAAAAACATTTCTTGAAGATCATCCAGAATTGATTGTGACAAGATCAGACAAATGCAATGTAATAGTAATAATGTATTGACAACAAAATGTATGCCTATCCTAAAGTATGATTAATAATGACTCATCCTGCACTCTCACCATGGACAGCTGTTTCGTGCTCCCTAGCTACTCATCAGCATGGTCTGGCTTGGTCGCTCGTCTCTGGATCAACGAACGAAAGTATCGCAACTATCCTTTATACCGGAGGTATGATCTATCGAAATAAGATGGCACAAAGCGCCATGTATTGCCAGAATCAATAACTTTGGATAGCTGACGATTCTTGTCATTGAATAACGCACATTAGACCACATCTAGTATACAGCCAGAATCGTCAGCCATCTAGCAGTCACATGGTCACGTGAGCAATTAAACGTGAACTGAGATTTTTACAGATCCAATACTCGTAAATGGCAACTATGCGCTTCCGCAGTGGTCCATTCTGGTGATATATGGAGCTTTACATTAAGGTGCGGCATTTCAGCGAATCCAGCATAAATGAGAAAATAATATATCTTGGTAACTGTAGCCCTTAGGGCATTGCGGTTTTTCCGGGTACCGAATATCCTATATAACTGTATTTCAATGTTGAAGCTTGGAAGACTTTCTGAACAGGGCCAGGGCGGCTAAAGGTAGTCACTATTTAAGAACAATTTTTGTAATAAGGCATGGGTAAAGAGGGCTAAAAGCAGACATACTTAAAGGCAAAAAGTCACTTGGAAACATCGGCAACTACTTAACCTATGAACATACTTTTGGCAAGGCTTATTTATGGTCAGGAGATGTTAGCTTGATATTGCAGCATGGCCAGATTAAGTGGGTTAAAGGGAACTTGCAAGTTTCTTTAAAATTCCTTGGAGTTTTCTACCTAATACCTGAGGATTGGAAATAATGAGGTTTTGCATAAAGTAGACTAACTAAGAGTGGATTTTGTGACTCGAAACTCGTTAATGTGTGAGACGTGTAAAATAACTAATTTTCCTAATGGAACAAGTTTGCAGTTAATTTAGTACTAGTTACAAAACATAATCGGGTCTACAGTATTACTTAGAAAATAATGTCTTATGTCAGTAGCAATTTAAATCATACAAAGTCGCGGGTGGCAAGCGCCTTGTGCCTGTGGTATTATTTATCTGCATTACAAACCGTAAACAAAATTTTAGTTTCTGAATAGTTAAAATTTCTACTTACAAAACATTTTGTCCACAGGCCCCATGCCACAGGACGAACAACGTCCACGGATGGTTCAATCCAGTGAGGAAGGTGACTCTGGTGAAAGTGTATCCTTTGTAGACACTTGAAGTATGCTAAAGCGCTTCATTTAGAATAACTTCAAAATGTGGTGTGTTTCTACTTTACACCTGATTATGAGAAGATGCATAAAACTCTATCACAATTATATAACTCACCAAGATACGCATAATTAAAACACTAGAAACCAAGACCATTTGTGTTCAAATCATCTTCGCCTTTTCAAAACTAGAAATGGCTAAAAATTGTATCACATTTTGCCAAGCAAAACAAAATGTCTTGATGTTAAACCGTTTTTTAAAACCGTGGAACATTTGTTACTATCCGAAGCTTGTTTTGACGTTAAAGACTTCCTTAACTTCAATTCTTTCAGCCTGGCATAATTTTAATTGTCTTCAATCTCGTTGATAATTTTTTAACCATGTTTATTTATTGTTCATCTAAATTTTAACTTAGGTTTTGTTAACTTCAGTACCTTTTATTGTCACTTTTTTATGTTTGTCATTTTTACGTATTGTTTGTTGTTTTTCATGTTCTACTCTAATTGACAGGTGCAAGCACATTTTTGTGTAATAGCACAAATAAATTATTATTACTTAAGTAGTACCTAGGTGTGCGTTATTATTCGTTTAACGCCTAAGGGATGATCGTCATAGAGTTACTTTGAGCACTTAAGTAACGAATATAAACATGCACTTAAGCGTCGTCGACGAAGGGCAGTTTTGCATTGTGATTGTCATCTTTTTTTGGGCGTTACCGTCAGCTCCTTATTCCTATGTGAACTGGCTTTATCGATTAACATACAGTGAAAACCAAATACCACTGACATCGTAATGTGTGCGAGAGAGAAGCATGCAATACGTGTGTTAGAAAGAGAACCACCTCGTTGCCTAGCAACCCGAGTACGAGGTCACCCTTTTTAACATATATATTGCACGCTTCACGCGCTTCTCTCTTGTATACCTTACGATGTCAGCGAAATTTGAATCTCACCGTATAACAAGTGTGCAACTTTTTTCCATTCGATAATTGAATTTTATCACATCTAAAAATGCAGTCAGCTAAGTCACTGCAGATCGTTAAATTAGCACTATACAGACTCATTCAACAGGAAGAATGCGCAAGAAAAGAGCAAACATCCAGGGATCGTTGAAAGGCTCCAAAGTCCTCGTCCCCGAGTGTATCTCGAGTTTAAGCGTCGTCATCAACTGAGGGCATTTTTGCATTGTAATTGCGGATGGCAGCAGCCGACGACATCACAACTAATGATGCCTCCCTTTACGCTTTCCGAATACTTTCGCCAAGAAGCGGAGAGTAGGTGGTAATTGGAGCGAGGGATGTTGAAACATCAGAGGTATGGCGTAACGGGGTTACGCCTTGTGCTCATAAATATGGAGATATGCCTGGATAGGGTGCATTGAGACACTTTTCAAACATGCCATCAAAACACTCTCGGTTACGATGACTGCTTTGTTTTGCAGATTTAAATACTTTTATGTCCCGTAAATAAGGGTTGATATGTAAAATAGTTATTTACCTTACAAGTGTGAAAAGTTATACTGTTCCGCAAGCGACGTCAGCTGCATGTTTTCTAGAACGTCCTGTAGACGTGGCACTGCTTATGCTGCCCGTGCCTTGAGACGTGAAATGTGAGTTTTTTTCATGAATTTCTTGTAAGTATCCGTAATTTAATAAGAATAACACGTAATGCGTGCGAAAAATGCTACTTTCTGCACGCAGATGCGTGTTAAAAGTGAGTTGTTTCCGCATGCTGGTGGAAAAAAGGTATATCGGGTTGCTATACTTCTGACTCAATCTAATTTTGGTTACAGATGACGCTTTGAGGTAACTTATTTCAATAGACCTGGATAGTTTATAGATATGATGTTTATTCAATCGCAAAGCATCATGTTTAGTTACTGTTTCTGACACAAAGCTACAAGACCTAGGCTGTTATCCTCTATTATTTCTGAAAGTTATGTCTAACATACAGTCAATAATAATAGTCAAGGGAATGACGTGAAGTATGTTGACTACATTTTCCACGCAACGCCGTAATTAGTTCATAAACACAAGGTAGTTCCTATCGAAATAAGAAAGCGCTATAGACATTGTATACTAGATAGAGGATAGTTGTTATGCTTTCGTTCGTTATCTCAAAGATGAAACCAATACAATGCTGTTTGTGCTATTTTGCAACTCCCTAACATTGTATAGATTTGGTCTAAAGCTTTTCTTTCTTTTGAAATAGCATTATACTTTTGCGGATTGAGCTTCATGTTATTTAATAGCAGAATAGTTATTAATATACTAAGTGACATATAAATCCGAACACCCTGTTTAAATGGTTTTATTTTAATAAAAGTTGGTGAATGTATTTATCTTACTGTAAATAACAAGTGAACAAATTTTCAGCCTTATCAGTTGGATATTCCGGTTTTTATACTGCTTTTTTTAATTCACTAACGCTTTAAAAATGAATATTTCAGCCGCAGTAAAGAATTAACGTTGGCGGATTTTGGTTCTTGACATCCTTTACGGTCGGTTACGATGCCTAGAGTACGGAGACCTGTACGATTTCGTCAACTTAGTGAGTTTGATAGGGGCCGTATAGTGGGACTTCGGGAAGCTGGACTTTCTTTTCGGGCAATTGCAGTTAAAGTGCAAAGAAGTGTAGACACTGTGGTTAGGTGTTGTTAGGCATGGCTTCGAGAAGGCCGTACGCAAAGAGCAGGGGCACTGGACGCCGCCGTAGAACAACATACCGTGAAGATCGCCGCCTAAGTTTATTGGCCTTAAGGGACCGTTTCTCCACTACCAAGTCCATTGCAAATGAATGGTTTGCAGAACACGGAAGACCTATTGGCATGCGAAGTGTTTACCGACGAATGAGAAGTTTTGGCTTGTTTTCATACCGGCCACACTGAGTCCTCCCTTTAACTCGAGAACACCGACGTAATCGCCTTGAGTGGTGCAGACAACGGTCATTCTGGGATCAGAACAGTATTATCTTTAGTGACGAGTCTCGATTTTGTTTAGGCATGCACGATGGGCGTGCCAGGGTTAGAAGACGACGTGGTGAAAGGAGGAATCCACAGTTTTTTGTTGAAAGACAGGTTCATCACACATTTGGGGTGCTATAGCTTATGGTTCCAGGTCACCTTTAATCTTCATCAGAGGTAACATGAACGCGCAGCGTTATATCCACGAAGTTCTAGAACCCCATCTTTTACCCTATCTTGACACCCTGGCAAATCCAACTTTCCAACAAAATAGTGCTCGACCACATGTTGCAAGAGTCACAATAGACTTCTTTCAACATAATGATGTCACATTGTTACCATGGCCACCAAGATCTCCCGACTTATCCCCAATTGAGCACGTGTGGGATATGATGGGTAGGAGATTGCTCAATTTGCAACGTCCTCCTCAGACTCTAGAAGCACTTCGAGAGGAGTTGGTGGTTGCCCGGAATGAGATACCACAGGAGGACATTGACCACCTGATCAGAAGCATGCCTAGGCGCGTTGGAGAATGCGTAGCACATCAGGGTGCATCCACACATTATTAAAGGTCAAAGGGCTTTAAAGCAGTGCAATCATTTTGAAATTTTTATCATTTACTTATTATGCTTCATTAAGTACTTATACAAAATTTTAGTAAAATAGATACCATTTAAACTGAGTGTTCGGATTTATATGTCACTTAGTATACTTTCAAGATCAACATGAATCGTAGCCCCAGCCATTTTGAAAACATCAAGTGAAAAGCTCAACAATAATTGTGAATCATCGGCATAACAGGTTACACTAGGGTTTTTCATTTTGACGACCAAATCAAATGGATATATTAAAAACAAGACGAGACCTAGAACTAAACCTTGTAATACCACTGAAGAAACATTCCGTAAATTTGAAGTAGTTGTTCCGTGAACCACCTGTTGCTGTCTGACTAAGAATGATGATACGGTGTCGAATACCTTACTAAAATCGAGAGAGACAAGAACTGTTGCCAGGTTGTTATCCAAATTTGAGATTAGATCATAGAACTATAACATAAAGTGCAGAAACAGTGCTACGTCATTTTCGAAACCGAACTGATCCTCAGACAGTATACCGTTAGTACAAGAAAACGCTAAACTTTATTTGTAGATTGTGTTCTCTAATACTTTGGAAGCTACCTACTAGTAAAAAGCTGATAGGTCTTAAGTCACTAACTTGCTCTGTATTATTGGTTTTAGGAAGAGCAGCAATTTAGAATGTCAGTGGAGTCCTATATGTATACTGCTGTTTTTTCCACTTTGGGAGACGTCAATACTTATTTTCGTTAACGATTGTTTGGGCGGTTCCCTGTTTGATTGATATGTGGCGGGTAGGTGAAGCTGAAACGCTTTTTTCCTCAGAGTTCTGTCAGCGTTCCAGCTTTCTCTACATATCCTTATATGCATTGAATCCTTTTTAATCCCTGTTTATCCATCCTGTGGTTGGCGTTGGCTGTTAGACCGATTTGTTCGTGTGTACGTAGAGTACTTAAACAATGGTTTCACTAATGTTCTACTCTCTTTAGTACTGCTTAGAGGCAATGCAATAAAAGTGTCGAATCTTGATGATATCTTTTCGTTGCAAAAACACGTGTCAATACGATTCCATTTATAAAATTCGGCTTGATCGTAAAATTCCTCTATCAGAAAATGAGTTCGCCCTTCATGCAGCTGCGATCATTGACCTGATTATCTACGGATACTTCCATTCCACTCCAGAGCATCTACACCCACAGCAAAATTGCCAACTAAAAACATCGAGGAATTTTTCTAAAAACTAGAAACGCCAAGCTGCTAAAATGAAAAGATAATTAGCAGCTATACGCACGACTATAATTAATATACTTAGCGAGATTTCGAAGTTTCGGGTAGAAATCCGGGCGTAAGTAACATTAAATTGCCAGGTCTGAAATAAACACAAAAAGTTATTACGGCTTTGATTAATTACAGAACGGAACCGCTACCGCCGCGTTGTTCCACGTCGCGTTGAGATTCGTGAGATTTCGCTGGAAACGCGTAAAAACGAACAACGTCAGCCGGGAGGGATGGGTTCTGCAGTATAGCGGAGGAGCTGAATTTCATAACGTCGTGTACGTGGGCGAGCCAATAAGTCTGAAACTTAAATATTCCGCCTGTTAGCTGGAAGGGCAACACTGCCCCTGCTAACAATCTTTCGTCAGTTGACTCTTGTCAAATTTGAATTAAGCTGTGTCATTTAATTTGTATTTGCCAGCTATTGGTAACAGACAACCTCGCAATTTGTGAAAATGGACAAAAGTAAATTTCGCGTGTCTATCGAGCATCGAAAATTTCTAATTGTTTGTCCAAAAACACCTGTCTTCCGGCCATTACTACTACTTTACTGAGCAATATACAGGATTCGTTCAAAGGGCATTTTATAGCAAACTCATAGGTATACCGCTGGTTTCCTGTTTGACAGCTTACATTGTCTATGGAGAGTTTGGCCGCAATCAAAGTACACATGTGAAAAATCACTTATTTCTTCAAATTAAAAAAAAACTAAAGAAGAAGAAGCATCTTTGTGGATTAGAACTTACGTCCTGCGGTTCCGCAATCATTAGATAGATAGATAGTCTTTATTGTCTTTTGGTCATAAATAGCTATGACATAAGACTTGTCAACATTACATATACAATACATAAGTATGCGATATGCAAAAAAGAACAGGTAGTTAAAGCAGTAATTGAGATAATAAATAATAAATAAATAAAATAGGAGTCATACAAACACACACAAATTCTTAATGACATCTAACGAACATGAAAAAAAAAATCAATTTTAAATAAATAAAAACAATTGAGGACTTAAAATGTCTAGAAGAGGAGCAATAAATAGACTGTTTATTTTCCATTAAGCTTAATAAATAAATAAAAATAATAAATAAATAAAATTAATTTAATTTAATTCTTCCCATTACTCTACGACACCTCTTGCTTTACTGGTTCTTTAAACCACTATACATGACACTGACAAATGTCAAGCGAACGTTGGATGCATACCAAATCTGTTATAAACATTTATTAATATTCTTGAATACCTTAAATAATGTATTAGGGACTAATACCGAGTATATTACATAATTTTTCAGACGGTCAGTTTGCTATAATTGGTTGATATTTGCCTACTGGTTTTTCGTTTGGTCAAGTATATTTTTCAACATTTTGAACTCGCAGTCATTTTAATCGTACGAGATAAAGATTTTGATACAATAGATTATTCAATCTTTTGTTCGAAACTTAAATCTCTGGGACTAAGCAATATGGCTGTAGATTTCTTTAATAGCTACCTGTTAGGCAGATCCCAGTGCACAGAATTTAATGGGTACATATCTCAGTTTCGTAGTATTACCATAGGTGTGCCACAGGGTAGTATTTTAGGACCTTTGTTGTTTCCACTGTATACGTCAGGTTTGAAAAGTCAGCTGGACACATCAATATGCAGTCGATACACAATTGTATTACTCTTTTAAACTTGATGACGCTTATGTTGCCTGCATGCGTATCAATTCTGATCATGAGTATTTATCTAGATATGTAAGAGCCCACAGCTTCGTATTAAATGAAAATAAAACTGAATTGCTTATTTTTGGATCAAGACCGTGTGAGTTACTAACAACCAGAATTTTAGAATCTGCATTGATAACACTGCAAGCAAGCAACAAATGTAAATGTTTTGAACAATTTTAAACAAATTCCTTTGAGTCAAATAACTACCCGTCTTAGATTTATATAGAAACTATTAGCAATAAGTAAACACCGAATAACTGATGACAAATGGAACAGTATTCAAAGACTTCTCACAAAGATTTTTCATACAAACGAGCAAATACATTGTATACCTAGTATTATACAGGGTGTTTTAAAAGTTGAGTCATTTATTTCAACTGCTTTTCAGAACACGTACGTCGAAAGAACTAGATATACCAAAAATCAGCTATATAGAAGTTACATAATAAGACAGTTAGTTTACGTTATTAAAAATTATTTAAAAAACGTCATTATCAAATTAAATGGTTACCGATTTTACAAAAACTGTTCAATCTGTGTAATAACATGCTTTTCAAGAGTTTTAATCTTCTTTACCCTTTTTTGATTATGCAACTTTTATATAGGTGATTTTAGGTATATCAGCTCCATTTGACGAGTCCTACAAGCAGTTAAAATAAATTACCCAACTTTGAAAATACCCTACATATTATGAGACTCACATTCTTTTTTTACAGCTGCTTGAAGACTATCAGCATCGACTTAAAAAAATTACCAAAATCAAACGCTGCACTTGAATTTTGACTTTAATTATTTTTTCTTTTGGAAACTTATGTCCAGTCCTTTTAGAAGTCTCTACTCCATTTCCTATTCTCCGCAGTTTATATTTGGCCACTACATTTCAAGATATAGCTTGTTCAAACTGTTTCTTTTTTCGTTATGACTTTTTGTTTTAGTCAAATACCAGGGTCGGCAGCTAACTTCACTATCGACGTTTAAATTTAACAGAGGTGCAATCTCGAGTATGTGATATTTGGCGAGTACTTTATATTTGAACAACACACAACCAACTGAAGAATGGAAGTAAACAAAAAATTCATTAGTTTTTTATAACTAACGGTGAGAATATTATATCATGAAAGTTGTACTATAAATTGTTAGGTACATCATGGATTGTAATGAAATAGCAAATTTTCTTAAATTAATGGTAATGTTTAGTAGGCGACCACTTGATTGTACATCTTTGGGATTGTGACATGTCCATCTCCTAGGTTTCCGTTATTTTTACTAAGCTGCGAGAACAAATTTGAATATCTCATTTTTCAAAATTGGTCATAGTGTTTAACATATTCAGTGTTGATTCAAGTACGCAGACATAAAGCTTTTTCTTATCGCTCTAGTATATAATTATTTTCCTTCCTCGTCGAAGTAAATAATTAGAATACATATCGTAGTACCCTTGTAGTAGTACCCAACCGCCACGATATGTATTCTAAATATTTACTTCGAGTAGCACTTCACATAATTAAGATCGAGCATCACTTACAGATAAGTTCGTTTGACCATGTAATTTTAATGGTCAGTTGCTATAAGCGAATTTCTTGACAAGTATGAGATTAGATATTTAAATGAATCGGAAGAGCAATTAAAAGAACCATTATCTGAAAACGTATGTACTTCGTAAATGATAGTAGTAAGGGATCATTTAACATATCTATTTCATAACATGAATAGTGGCTACGGAAGTTTGTCCACCAGCCCCTGGCCTACTGAACGAAAATGAATTATAGCATTTTCGGTTATCTTTACATTTCCTCTGTCTGGTGAAGTAGGCCTCGGAAAATTATAAGTCCATTAATTGAGTTCTTTACGCTATTTCTCAAAATCTGCTCATTTTCTCTCTCTACGTCTCTCCTTGTTCTTATATAGAACATTTTCCTCCGTCGAAATGTAATTAAGACCCAAGGAATTTATGTTTTTTATTCTGTGTCAGTCGCGCCAGTTATTACTTTGCAATAAAGGGGTGTTTCTTTTTGTAGACTGATACTAATTACAAACAGCAGAAATTAGAAGAGTAGCAACATCGACAAAAAACTTCCTTTGTCCGCTGTAAACTTTGGTCATGACATGCCCTCTTTTTGACCTTGCTCCAGTCTAAACTTTATTTGAGTTGCGCACAATTCAGTGCAACAGCGAGAGTATGAGCTCTGTCACAAGCACTCGAAAATCTTACAAATTTGAGCGATATTGAATAACGGTCCAGGTTATGCTTATGAGATGCCAATTTGTAGTGTTATGATTCATTTTTTTCGGAAATATACCGATATCATTTGGTCATACTTTCTTTAGCAATTGATCATGACCACCAGGAGTATACAGCACGCTTTTTTTGCCACCATGATCGATGCGAAAATTATTATACGTTATTACTCAACCCCAAAGAAACTGTTGTTGACTTGGATGGATCTACAAAGCAGCATCTTCAGTGTAGCCAGATATTCATATTATTGGCTCTCTCTATTCAACATTTGCCTAAATCCCTCAGGTAGCTATAAAATGACATTACTGAACTCGGCACGGTAGATCAGCTTAAGCGTTTTTAAGCTTTATATCTAAAAAAGTGCTTGGACTATGTTCTAATTAAAGAATGACGGCTTTCACGGCTAACTCCAACGTAATTTAGGTTTTCGGGTTGGAACTCGACCACGGCTCAACAGCCCGAAAAACCTAAATGATATGTTCTAATTAGTTGATCTCTAGAGCTGATCTTTTGAATTTTGATGAAATGTTCTTTTGCTCTTGGTACTCTCAATATAAAACCGTGATGCGCTGGTGAACCTCCAGAAGTTTTAAAGGAAGATCGTCAGCACTCGCTCCCCGGAATCTACTCTGGCATCGAAACATTTCAGTCTGTTTGTGTCGATCCTACAGTCAATTTATGAAGCTGATAAAGTGCTAAAGCTCATATCGATCTAAAAGGCTGGCAGAGAAACACGCAAACGCAATTTGCACGCTGACTCGTATAGGGAAGCACAGCAGAAATATTCTTTGGATTGTAGTGACAATCGAAAAGGTAGCAGCCAGGGGCATGTCATCTTCATACCTAACTTTTCAAAAAGTAATATTGTAATACTTATCCAACAGTAATCCTCAAAGCATCAAATGTTTTTAGTAATGAAACGTCTATCAAACGCAGCGTCCTACAGGGAACTGCGTTTTCTTTATATACATATATATATATATATATATAGAGAGAGAAAATGATCATGCGGAGAAAGGTATATAACAAAAAATAGGAAAATCATGGGCAAAATCCGCATAAAGAAGGAAGGTGGATTCGAGCATTTCGGACCTGATGAAGCCAACCAGCAGAAATACGTTTCGCTCGGGTTACTTATCCTATTGTCTGTTCGAATCCAATGTCTTTCTTTTTACGGATTTTGCTCATTAGTTTGTTATATATATATGTTATATATATCTCGTATAAAACTTAATACATCAAAATCATTAAAAAAATATCTCTATGCCTTATACTACAGAGGATATGATTCAGATGCTCAAAGGCAGATTATGAAGCTACTCATACTACTAATAAAAATATAGCTATAAAACCTTCCTAGCTTTGTATCTCCGCTAAGAAATCGCCAATTTTGGCATTGTGTTTACTGAACGCCTTGCATATTACAGTGGTTCAGATCTTGAGTGGTAGTATAAACCCAGTTATCATATTTTCGCTGTAAAAGCTAAACCGTTAAGAACGCTATAGTAGTGCAGCGGTTTTACGGTTCCTGAAATCCTTATTTCGCCCATGTCTATGCATATTCGTAACCGATGCTAGTAATAGTGATATAGTGATAGTGATACTTATATATTCTATAAATATAAGAAACATAAAATGAGTAAATAAACATAATGTATTCTTAGAAGGACAATGTCTGTGCATGGATCAGTTGTATGTTGAATTGCAACAAAAAAAAAAGAAAACAGAAAGAGTTAAGCAAACTCAATTATATTGTGTATGAGAATAATAGTATTTACTGCATTTAGATTATTCCCATTGTCTCTATCCAGCGTGTTGATCTGATTAAAAAATTAATCTTAAAGGAAATCTATCGGGGGTTGATTTACTGATTTACTGACGGCGTGAATTAGGAGCACCACGTGGTAAAATTCATTATATGTATGTATGCCTAATTAGGTAAAATAGTAAGTTTTATATAGTGTATAATTATGCTTCAATTCTGCTGATAACTTCTCTACTTTGACCTATATTTTTTACGGACATTTCTTTCAATAAATCGTGCATGGAATGCCATTTGCACATATTTTGACTACTCTGGAAATTCCCTCCACTCCCGTAAAAAGGAAGGCGGTGTATAATGTAATTTGGATTTATTGTTCTTATCACCGGCTTGAGATGAAATTTTGCAACTTTCTTACAGTTTTCTAATCCATTTACTTTTCCATGATACACAAAACGAATATATCCATCATTGTCTGCCGGAGCAGACCGTAGATCTCTGCTCCTAGTTAAAATACGCGAAACCTTCGTCTGGTCGTTTATCACAATTTGACATTCGAATCTGTTCAATCAACTGGTCATGGTCGCTGCACACACAGCGTAAAGGTATTACCACATGGCGAATAAGATTTATCTAGTTTAAAGTAAAAATTATAAAGTTATACAAACAAAATAATTACATGTTGCAAATATTTGTGTCAGTCAAATTCAAGTAACCAAGTATTTTTATCATGTATCCCTTTTAAATTTGTCATATCTTACACGGCATATACAATGTGTTTAGTTACGACATACCGATATTTAAGAGGGGTATTTTTCAACTATGTTTATCGACAAGTCCACCCCCCACAATGTCCTGCGTCATCTCCCTTGAAATGGCAGCCATTTTTATTTTCACGTTACGATTCCGATAGTGCATGTATGAAAATTGTAATAACTGAGTACGTAATTGTCACAGAATGATAAATTTGGTGGCATTTGAACGATGACAAGTTGTCCTGGCGATTATTAAAAAACTTATTTTGGTACTAACCGTCAAATATAGTTGTACTTTTTTGTGCTAATTCTAAAGCTTTTTGTTATCCTAAGTATTCTACGTTAAGCAATAAATGCTATCTAAAATGGGTCAAAATGGGTGTAATAAAATGCAAATCGCTTTCAAAGTTTTTATACATAAAAATGACAATTCAATGTTTCTTATAGAGAGTTTGGACATGTTTAATTTTACAGAAGCTGTTCAATATGTCCTCCTTTATTGGTTATGCATATTGTTGTTCTTATCCAACTTGTCATGATTTTAACTGATGGTGGGTGTCTTCAAGATGCTGCTGCGGCTTCGCGAACGTATGCAGATCGCTTCCAAAGACGTTATCATTTGGCGCTTCATAGATTTGTTCACCTTGTGCCAAGTGTTCGGTACACAGGTCGTTTGTAGGAATATTATCTGAGGTGGGCACAGTGGGAGACCCAAATCGTGCAAACTGAAGAGGGATTATTGAATCTTGTGGAAAAATCCTTGAACAAGTACTAGGGAGTCGCTAAACAAGTACAATGGACAGTGAGTACTTATCATTTATTTTTTACTTTTCCCCAACTGTTTCACCACACTTTATCTTTTTTATTTCAAGCGCAGTCGTTTCTGAAAAGGAAAGTTCCAACTTTTATAATACCCTGTATATGGTCCGTGGAATATCGCTGAAAATAATAGCTGCATTCTAAGAAGAACATGACCGAACTTTTCCAAAATATTGATGAACCTACAACATGAATTTTCGCTAGAAATGCGTGAAGTGAAAACGTATACTATGTCACAATAATTCATATCGGATAACGACTGATACTAGATTCTTCTTAGTTGCATAGTCAAGAAACTAATTATTCAGGTATAATTGAAATATGGTGCAATTCAACTCTTCCAGATATTATCCACATGTGGAATTGACACATGCACTCTTTTTCAAATCTGCCACTCTCAGCTATATATCCCTCCACCTTTTATTTACTATTGTTCTCCGCATATCTGTTCTGACCTGAAAGGCCATGTTATTTCCGGAGAATAAATGAAATAATTAATATTTCAGGAAAGACGGCAAACATGGCGAGCAATTATTTTCGTTTGGACTGCCTCCTCCTTTTTTATGCCAACTTTTACGACCTCCACTTAATTTGACTGCATGGAAAATTATTTAGGGTTATTTCGGTTTCCCCAATTCTTGTTTGTTTTCCAGGTTAATGTAGCAATATCTCCATAAAGTTGCCGCATTTTTCTTTTTTGCGTTGCAAAATAGTGGTATTTTCTTGTTTAGGTGACGTTCGGGGGTGTGTTCAAATGAAAGATGAGATTCTCTTATTTTGTAAAAAGAGGGAAACGGAAATTGCGCTGAGTGCCACAGTGTGCCTTATGCTATCTGCTTGAAAGAACTCTGAATTTCTGAGTAAATTGTCAGATATAGGATAGATACTTTATACGTCACGCCACGGGTTAGTAAAAGTTGTAGGTTTTCGAGAGGGCATAATGATGGTGACCCTGACATTGACCTTTGTTTACGACCTTCAAAGTCATTTCTAGATGACCCAAATATTCTCAAATACAACCCCCTTTTTCTATAGAAAATTAAAAAATTGTACGTTTAATCGTCACTTTGGTTACGACCTTGAGTATTGCGTTCAAGGTCATTCCGGAGTCAAATCAGGAAATCGAAAACCATTTGCTGTAGCAAAAGTGTTCGAGAGCCCAGTTGTGGAGTTTGTAGATGAAATTAACTATGACCTTGACCATGACCGTCAAGGTCAATTCAGAATATCCAAAAGAAACGTATCATTTTTATACCGGTAATGAAAAAAACGGGACATTTTACGTCCAAATTAGACCGTGACCTCAAGGCCAAGGTCGTATCAAGCTTAAACGTCATTCAAGGTCAAGGTCAGCGTCGGACAAATTTCCTGCCTTTCCTGCCCAATTTCATTATAAACACGAGAGGAACACGGGAGGAAATTTGACTTCACCTTAAAGGTTACCTGAACTCTGATCCCCACAAATCTCACAATTGCTTCAAAAGTTTAATTTTGGGCTTCCATTGTCTATACAATTTTTGATCACATCAGAATGTTTCGATTGATTCATTCGTTTTTAGGAGAGTGTGTGTTCTTCGGGAGGTCTGCATTGGTTGTTATAATCATACCGTCTTGATGTTGCTGATGATAAACTCCCATATTCGTTTGATTTCGACGCTGGCACTACTAAACACGTTGCTATTGCTGGGTATGTAAGCTGCCTTCTTGAATCTCGGCGACACCCCTTTGCTTCTTTATCTTTATCTTAGTATTTTCCTAGTTTATTTCTTGGTCTTCTCTCCATGATTGCTCAGCTACACCTGATGTTTCAGGGAAGGATCAAAAATTACTGCAAAATGCGCGTGTTCAGTTTTAGAAGTAAATTACTACAAATTTAATAAAAAAAAACCGACAATGAGTTTGGAAGGTACCAACATAGCAACAATGGGCCTTGTTGTCTCCTTGGACTGGCTAGGTTAGTCTATCAGCCTGACAGATCCTATCGAATATGTGTAAATGCCAAATTTTTTGGAGGTAAGACTACACTTTGGCGTATAAAGACCGAAATCCTTTTCTTTCATGAAAAATTTTTAGGAAAACATATGTAAAACTACAAAAAATAGTTGTTTTTGCAAATAAAAGATGTACAAATAGCCGTATAATGAGGTAAAATTACGGTTCAAAATACATACCGCAAATGATAGTATTAATTTACTTCGTAAACTGTGGAGAGGTGTTGCGATTTTTCAATGTCTTCTTGAAATTCCTTAACAATTGTTTTGCGTATTTGGTCGTTCGATGGTCGTGCCAGGTTAGAAGGCGACGTGGTGAAAGGAGAAATCCACAATTTTTTGTTGAAAGACATGCTCATCACACTTTCGGAGTTATGGTTTGGGGTGCTATAGCTTATGGTTCCAGGTCACCTTTAATCTTCATCAGAGGTAACATGAACGCGCAGCGTTATATCCACGAAGTTCTAGAACCCCATCTTTTACCCTATCTTGACCCCCTGGCAGATCCAACTTTCCAACAAGATAATGCCCGACCACATGTTGCAAGAGTCACAATAGACTTCTGTCAACATAACGATGTCACATTGTTACCATGGCCACCAAGATCTCCCGACTTATCCCCAATTGAGCACGTGTGGGATATGATGGGTAGGAGATTGCTCAATTTGCAACGTCCTCCTCAGACTCTAGAAGCACTTCGAGAGGAGTTGGTGGTTGCCTGGAATGAGATACCACAGAAGGACATTGGCCACCTGATCAGAAGCATGCCTAGGTGCGTTGGAGAATGCGTAGCACATCAGGGTGCATCCACACATTATTAAAGGTCAAAGGGCTTTAAAGCAGTGCAATCATTTTGAAATTTTTATCATTTACTTATTATGCTTCATTAAGTACTTATACAAAATTTTATTAAAATAAAACCATTTAAACTGGGTGTTCGGATTTATATGTCACTTAGTATATAACAAATTCTCAAGAGCCATTTTGTAACATTCATTTCTTGACGGATAAGTCAAATGATCTCCATTGTTGGCAACTTCTTTTTTGGGGGAAATACGTAATCCAAAACAGAAGGCTACTTGCAAAATAAAAGTCGTTAATTTAAATGGCTTGTTTTATATGATTTTTCCAGGGAGCACACGTAGAGGCGATCAATAATAATTTAATCCCTTCACTAGATCATCATTAGGAAATCGCTTCAAGAAAGGCGATGTTGCCTATCTGTTGGAAGCATTTATAACGGATATTCAGCTTTTAATAGGAACGCGAAGAATCAATTCTGCGAACGCGAAGGATATCCAAACACGCATTTCTTATACTAAAATCTATATTTCTGACTACAATGTTCATCTTTATGTTTAAATTATTTATCAGCTAGCAACAACTACTTTTTCAGTAATTTCAAATCTATATATTACATTTAATTGGGTATATTTTGTGACATCAGCTTCACTCTAAATAATTCTTCAAGTCCAGACATACAAAAAATAAATGACGTATACTGTAATATAGAAAAAAAATAGCTGAGGTATTTTTGTGAACGGCATACCTACAGCATTCTTCAAGAAGTATCAGGTTGTTCGGAAGGTTCTTGCGGTTTTTGTTATTTATATTTTAAGTCATGTATGTTACATTAAATTCATTTATACTATTTTGACGTTATATATCATCTTTAAGCGCGTTTTTCGATCGATCTGGTCGTTAGAATTGTTTTGTTTTACGATAATTTATTTATTCAAGACTTCAAATATAGGGTGGGCACCGGATTGTTACATGCGATGAGAAGTGGATTCTGTACGACAATGGGCGACGTTCTAATCAATGGTTGGACAGCGAGTAGGCTCCACAACACTTCCAGAAACCAAAACTGCATCCAGAGAAGGTCATGTTGACTGTTTTGGTTAATGAAGGGACTAGTTCTCTTCCACGGCAACGCACGGCCGGCCATACGTCGCACGACCGACCCTGCAAAAGCTGAACGAATTAGGCTTTGAAACCCTGCCTCATCCACCATATTCGCCAAACCTGCCGCACACCGACTATTACTTTTCCAAACACCTTGACAGCTTTCTTCGCGAGTAATACTTCAATAACCATGGCGATGCCAAAAATGGTTTCAATCAGTTTATCGCTTCCAGAACTCCGGATTTATCTGTTTCTCGTTGGCAAATGTGTACTGATCTAATGGTTCTCATTTTGATCAATAAAGTATTGTTATAGCTGAGATGTGCTCTTTTGAATATGAAGGTTAAAAACAGCAAGAACTTTCCGAGCAACCGAATAGATTTAGTACAGTAACACCTGCCAGCCACACCTCCAAATCGCATTTTTTTGGCAATCTTGTGCCGATTGCTCATTTTTGCCATAGGAAGTAAGAATTTGAGAAGCCAAATCAAAGTCTAATTCGAACGCGACATTTGCTTTACTGGATTAGCCGACACCAACTATCTATGATTTATGGTAGCGATGGTGGTGTAGTGGAAATCTTTATTTAAAAAATAAAAAGAATTACTAAACAATAATCTATTTTTATAATTGAAATTATGCAAAATTGCATTATTGCGATGGATATTGTAACAGTACAACAACGAATGTTATATTCTTATAATTTAGATCATTCTTTTATCTAAGAAAGAAAAAAACAGCTTATAAGACAATATTCTATACCACAGTATTACTCCCCAAGATGCAACTTTGGAGACCGATGAAACAACAAGAAGAGTCTTCCTTAAAAAAATGATATTTTCGGTCAACTTACAGTGAAATATTTCATTTTATAATAGGAAATAAAATATTTGCGATGTGCGTTAATATGGTTTCCAGCCGTCTTAGTGTTAATCCGACTAAATATACTGTTATCGAGCCATTCACAGAAGTTTGAGCTTGTTAGGTAAAAAAATGGGTAATAAGAGTAAGTGAGTCCTAATCCTCCAAATTCTTGAATTCTTTGCTGATAAACCGATTGTGTCTGTGGCGCTTGCAGCCTTAACTGCTGGCGCGTAATTATCGCCGATTCAAACTACGCGTTACAAAAAAAGGAAACTGGTATCAGGCGTACAACGGTTTAATCGGTCTCTGGTTCAGCAATTCTCCAAACACAGATCACCAGGTGTCCAGACTCACCGCACTTCCTATCCATTACAAACCGCGTATCGCAAAAAGAGAACAAACTGGAAACATGGCGGTATTACGGCTCACATACGCTCAAACTGCCTGATTGCCTGCATGTAGGCGCTAACAGGAACGTTTGAAACTCGAACTGCCAACGGGTATGAGTACTTTCATTGGACTGAGTGCGAGGTCAAGTAACAATACATTTTTAGGCAGCATGTACACATGTGTATGAAATATCCACAAACGTTATCTACTGAAAATTAAAAATTCATAAATGGCGAGAAGTAAATTGGAACTGTACTTCCCACGCCCTTTTTTCAAGTAGGTCTTAAATATATTAAGTGACATATAAATCCGGACACCCAGTTTAAATGGTTTTATTTTAATAAAATTTTGTATAAGTACTTAATGAAGCATAATAAGTAAATGATAAAAATTTCAAAATGATTGCACTGCTTTAAAGCCCTTTGACCTTTAATAATGTGTGGATGCACCCTGATGTGCTACGCATTCTCCAACGCGCCTAGGCATGCTTCTGATCAGGTGGCCAATGTCCTTCTGTGGTATCTCATTCTAGGCAACCACCAACTCCTCTCGAAGTGCTTCTAGAGTCTGAGGAGGACGTTGCAAATTGAGCAATCTCCTACCCATCATATCCCACACGTGCTCAATTGGGGATAAGTCAGGAGATCTTCGTGGCCATGGTAACAATGTGTCATCATTATGTTGAAAGAAGTCTATTGTGACTCTTGCAACATGTGGTCGGGCATTATTTGTTGGAAAGTTGGATCTGCCAGGGTGTCAAGATAGGGTAAAAGATGGGGTTCTAGAACTTCGTGGATAGAACGCTGCACGTTCATGTTACCTCTGATGAAGATTAAAGGTGACCTGGAACCATAAGCTATAGCACCCCAAACCATAACTCCAACAGTGTGATGAACATGTCTTTCAACAAAAAACTGTGGATTCCTCCTTTCACCACATCGCCTTCTAACCCTGGCACGACCATCGTGCATGCCTAAACAAAATCGAAACTCGTCACTAAAGACAATACTGTTCCATTCCTGATCCCAGAGTGACCGTTGGCTGCACCACTCAAGGCGATTACGTCGGTGTTCTCGAGTTAAAGGGAGGACCCAGTGTGGCCGGTATGAAAACAAGCCAAAACTTTTCATTCGTCGGTAAACACTTCGCATGCCAATAGGTCTTCCGTGTTCTGCAGACCATTCATTTGCAATGGACCTGGTACTAGAGAAACGGTCCAGTGCCCCTTGCTCTTTGCGTACGGCCTTCTCGAAGCCATGCCTGACAACACCTAACCACAGTGTCTACACTTCTTTGCACTCTAACTGCAATTTCCCGAAAAGAAAGTCCAGCTTCCCGAAGTCCCACTATACGGCCCCTATCAAACTCACTAAGTTGACGAAATCGTACAGGTCTCCGTACTCTAGGCATCGTAGCCGATCGTAAAGGATGTCAAGAACCAAAATCCGCCAACGTTGATTCTTTACTGCGGCTGAAATATTCATTTTTAGAGCGTTAGTGAATTAAAAAAAAAGCAGTATAAAAACCGGAATGTCCAACTGATAAGGCTGAAATTTTTTGCACTTGTTATTTACAGTAAGATAAATACATTCACGAACTTTTATTAAAATAAAACCATTTAAACTGGGTGTTCGGGTTTATATGTCACTTAGTATAGTTAAAATTTTTATCTATCAGAAAAAAAAATAATTGCTATCTTTTCAGACCTAAGAGACTGCAAAAACATTAATTCAAAGATATGTTTTTCTTATAGAGGTGGAAACGCTGTCCGCCATGTTAGGCCTATATTCATGTGTTCATTTCTAAACAGCAGCTGAAAGCAGCACAGCCTCTCAAACTTCTATACATATAAACATGACATCTACCAGTTTACACATTACTGTGTATTATTTGGAGCAGACCTTATGTTCCGGACTTGTTTTACTGTGCAGATTTTATCATATATCGATTTATCATAGGTTATGACGTTAAGCGACAAGAAAAATTTTAGAAAAATGGCCATCTGGCCAAAGTCCAATTTTGTATCATTTGTTCTGCTTATGACTTACAGTCTGCAGAAATACGTTTAATAACTTTATGATCACTTTAGCTGTTATCTCAAAAAAATGTTTAGCGGTCTCAAGGGACCGCCGTGGCGTGGCGGGAAATAATATAAATAATAAATATGCCTAACACGCCTTGGCGGTCCGATTGGCAGATTGACTTAGAACAATTATGTTACTTTTAATAACAAAGTGTTTTCACAAACACAAGGTTGCCCCATGGGCTCTGTGTTGTCTCCAATTTTGGCAGAATATGTAATGGATGACCTGCTTGATGTTGTTATTCAAGTATTGCCATACAATCTAATTTTCATAAAAAAGTATGTGGACGATATTATCGTTTGTCTTATTTAATTGTCGTTTTGCTTGTAAATCAGTGCTCACAGTCAACAGTTTGTTGTCCAAAAGGAAGGATAATGTTCAGTTGCTTGATTCAACCAACACTGTCTATCGCATTAATTGCAACAACTGTAATTTAGTTTATATAAGCCAAACTTCGAGGTCACTGAAAGGCAGGATAACTTCACACAAAAGTGACGCTAGATTACATCCAGAGAGATGTGCTTTGGCATCTCATATCAACAACACAGGTCACTCTATGAATTATGGCAATATTGAAGTTCTTGACAAAGAAAAAAGACTCTCAAAACGTTTATTTTTAGAAATGTCCCACATCTTCATGACAGATCATTGCATGAATAAAAAGGCTGATGTTAAGTAGCTTAGTGTCATTTATTCCTAACTGTTGAATTGCTTAAAGCTAGAATGGCTACATATCCAAATCGAACCAACGTCGTCCCAAAATTAGAATACATTTCCAAATGCTATCCTGGTAATTTAAATTTCTCACTCACAATCTTTAATATAAACTCACATAACCCATCTTTTCAAGTGTGTATCACTATCTCACATTCGTACACTCATATGAACTACACATTTTTCCACAACAAATTATTTCAGCATTTTAGTAATTTGGGTGGAGATTTACCGAGCGTCCCTCGTATACTTCATACCCAAATTGGACAATGAGGTTTAGTTCCACGTTTCCTCAGGTTACATCCGTATCCCGATGTATGGGCATGTGTATCTACTTTTTTTGTTACAAATGTACATTAATTTCGGGCCTGATAAAGCCAACCAGCAGAAATACGTATCGCTCGGGTTACTTATTCTATTTTCTGCTCAAATCCACTTTCCTTCTTTTTGCGGATTTTGCCCATTATTTTCCTATTTTTTGTTATATACCTTTCTCCGCATGATCATTCTCTGTTTGCATATATATATATATATACTCGTATATATATATATACGCATTTTCACAGGAATCTTGTTTGTTTTTGTCAATGTTGTTATGTAGATTTAGTAGGAAATAAATGATATGTGAATCAACAGAAAATTGAATAACTCTATTTAAAACAAAAATACACCAAAAAGTTAGCTTTAGGATATAATTCATACCAGCCGCAGCGGTCCATATCTACGCTAAAATGAATTTAAATATGGCTGGAGTCACCGTGAAAATAAATTAAATATAAAGCGGTCCGTGATAGGCCCGATGTCAAGAGGGCCCATGGGACCGCCATGGCGCTTAACGTGTTAAGTGTACTACTTATTGTTTTTTTTTTCTGCTTTTCCGAATCCAACGTTCATGAGTGTCTGTTTCATTGAAACGAGAAAAGGGTACTTTTTACGTTGCTTAGGATTTTTTCAGGAAGATTTGAAGAAGAACTCTAGTCCACGGGTGACATACTAATGAAATTACGCTTTTCTGGTTACAATTTGTATGACGTTGCATCATGGCCGATAGTGTTCTCACCGTTTTGTATAAAAAACAAAAAATATGTTTTTTTCATAATTGGACTCATGTAACCATACTGCGCTTTAAGAATTGAAATCTATATACATATTCCGTTCTCGTAAGGTAAACACTGCAAGAAATACTCGATCATTCTAGGAAATTGGATATTTTATAATAAATAGACTTTGAATATGCAGGCTTGTATAGTATCTAAGTCAACTTTTGCAGGCTCCTCATGTACAACCTCAGCGATGCTGCCGCCTGGATCAGCGTCCCCGTTGTTGAATTCGGATAAGAGGTAGATGACACACGTATATTTCTTAATAAGAAAGTCTAACCAAAAACCTAAAATTTTGAGCCCCTACTAAAAAAGACCCCGCAGAAACCTTGCGACGAACGGCTTTGTGCTACTTGTTATTTTAAACCTAAAGTTGCATGTGCCCTTTTTTCAGCCTATCTGGAGGAACATTCTTGATACTTTTCGTCTGATTATTGCATGGTGTAAATAGAGATGGATGGAAAACAATGTTATCAGTTTCTTTTTTGTCAAAAAATGAAATTTTGTTGCATTACTTCTTTAATCGCAACCTGTTAACAGATAATAGTACAGGACTAAAATTTTATTTTCTATATACTGAACCTCCACGAAGGCGTAAGGCCTAAGCACCCATCGCTATCGTGGGGCTATAGGCGAATGAAACATGCGCAGATTCTGACCCCGAATAAAGAGATCCGTCGGGTGGTACCTCCGCGTCCGACAGTCAGAGACCGACTATCATCTAAGAATTTGCAGTTTGTTATTGTTTTCACCAGATGTTGCATCTTATTTTTTTTTAATCGAAACAAAAGCAGACGAAAAGAGCATATTCGTGTCATTCGGTCTGCTTTTACATGCTTTAAATAAAAATTAAAAGTCTACTTATCAAGTAAATAAAAAAAGAATCTGTGGTTGCGGACAGAGTAAATGGCAGGGAGAAAGCGATTAGATGCGGAAGCGGATGGAGAAATTAACAATTATGCAATCTAATTTGGAACAATTGGATAAGTCTATTAGTAGTATGAATGGGTGACTTGGTGCTCTGTTAGGAAGACAGTTGTCTTATTTCTTTTCTGCTTTTTTTATCGATACTTTTTTATGTTTTTACTAATGCCGAAAGGCGTGAAGTAATAAACTGTGTCAGATCCGGTAGTGTGTCACTTCACGATACGGAGTGTTTTGAAGTATTGTGAATTATGTTAATATTGCACTTTTATGGAGTATTTGATCGGGTTTTCTTATCACCTTCTATCGTCAAAGGATCTTTTTCTCTCGAACAGTCAACTTGCTGCAAAATCAGGTCTCAAAAGATTCAAGGATTTTCTTGAAGAGAAAAGCTATCAGAATACAAATTCTAACCCGTTCAATTCTATTATAAAACTTTGACATACAGGTTCAGAGCTGTACTAATATGTCTCAACAAGTCACGATTAAAGAAAGGATGACTACATTATATTTTAGTTATCTTTATACAAATAAAAAAAATGAATATGAAAAGGATTTAGAATACTGCTGCAAGCAGCTAGTTGAAAAAAGGGACATGCGACTTCAATATGGTGTCAATCTTAAAATGTAGAAAAAAAGTGCCCCTGGACCTAAGGTTTATCCACCAGTAGATTCTGAGGTACAAGCTCTTTAGTCCGTATCCTGTTATAGCGTATTGTGGTTTTGGTACACGATAAGTAATTAAACCTTATTTTACGAGTATCCATCACGATTTGACGCCTACTGAGGTAAACAGATAATCAGCAAGTGACGTCTGTAACATTGATAACAACGAATCGGGTCTAAACCTATAAATTCTAGCTTGTAGCGTTTTATTTTGTATGCAAGAGTTATTAGCAATTAAAAAATGTATCCGTAGCGTACAAGAAACCAAAGCAAGGTACGGCTTTGCCTACTTGGCGTTGACGGATCCGTTGGAATTACGTGTCATTTGTTAATATAGGAAATTTAGAAACATTACTAGACTAGACTGTTATTCTACCACAATGGATCGCACTCTTAAGTATCTGGCTATGCTGCTTGGACACGCCAGTGTAACACGCCATAAACGCCAGGCACGATACCATAACATCCCTGCGCCTTGCTGGCGATGCCGTCAAACGCAAGGCAAGGTTCGGCGTATGAAAGTCGCTATTGCATCGTCTCCGATCGCGTGTCTCCTCTATAAATATCCCTCAAGTTACAAGACCAAAAGTACGTGGGTACCTTCGATGAGGTAAATATGTACTGATAGGTATGTACAATTACTTGTGTTGGAAGCGTATAAATATACTGCAGCCAACAAAACGAGACACCATCAACCACTCACTCTTGATAGCCAAATGTAAATTTTATGGTTTCTCTGACTCATCAGTTTAATAAACAGCCTTTTAAAAAATAGATCACAAAGAGTTATCATCGATATAAACACTTCTCCCGAGGCTTTAATTTCATCGAGAGTTCCTCAAGGGTCAGTTCTGGGGCCACTTATTTTTATTTTATATATCTCCGAACTTGATAAGGCTATTAAGCATTGCAATATTCAGTTTCTTGCAGATGACAATAATTTTGATACTGACAAGATAATAATTGCTGATGCTCAAATTAATGAAGACTTGAGGTCTATCGACAAGTATGCAAACATTCATAATCTTTAATTAAATTCAGAAAAATCAAAAGTCATAAAAAATTTAGAAATCAAATTAAGGAATATTCGACAATATCATTAAATGGTGAAATTATAAAAGTATGTGAAACTGCAAAAAATCTAGGCATATCTCTGGATGAATGTCTGAATTTTTGTCCTTCATGTGAACAATGTTACAAAAAGTTGTATTCTAATACTTCAGCAATTAGACATGAACATTCTGATAGTAAAACTTTATATTTCGAGAATTTCAAAAAACGCTACTCACTAATTTAACTTTTTATGTTGAAACTTTGCATTTTAGTGGTTGGTATATATTTCCTTTGGATGGATATTTTACGGGTTAAGTGGTAGAATACCTTATGCTAAACTTCGTTCAATAAAGATGTTTTATTATTATTATATACCTTCCCCTCTCTAAAAAGCTATCCGTTGCTCTAAAAAAGTTATAGCAGCTCAAAAATCAAAATCATGATCAAAGCTTGAGGCACTGCCCCATAGTTGAACACGAAAAATTCCAGACAAAATCATGTACAGTCAACTATAATCAATATACAAATATTTATATAAGAGTTAATTAAAATATTTTGCGTATTTACATCAGGGTTTTTTCTCAATAAATTGGCTACAACCGGCTACAAAACAGCTACAAAGCTGTAAGAGAACGAATAGTGGTTTTCCTACTCAAGGTAAGGTAGGTACGGCATCGCACAAATTGAGTATAGGGAAGACAAATACCGTTAGGCCAGTGAAATAATATTTTTGGGCTACTAATTATATGGACCTGTTTGACTGGGTCTAGTTTGTGTTGAACATAATCTTTCATGGATTGATAACGGTGTTACATCGGAGGTGCAGAGTCAATCTACTTTACGTCTCTTTTTACTCCGTTAATGGATAGCGTTATCCTAGCCACTTTTCGTGAACGCTTTTGAGAATTCCGTCGCCCATAAAAAAGCTCTTTTCTTCTACCCTTCGGTCACACGTTTCCTTTTCTTCTAGACGACGATTCTCACACCTTTGAATCTACTACTGCTCCTTGAAGTACAAAAATTCCATTCATCGTTCATTTTACCTGTCCCGTCCACATCGCATCGGTGCGAATTACAGCTCTTTTTATCTTATCTTGAATCTACATTCAGCAGATCAGCCATCGTCTTTTGAATGGGACAAAGAACTCTTCCAGTCTATTAACCGACAAATACAATGCGCCAACCAATCGGGACTAAGGTCACGACGGCTGGTCCAATGGCAGCGGCGGCTGACGCCAACTGCGACCAGAGGTACTGAGACGCGCTTCCGGTAATAGGGCGATGTGGCTTTGTTTCGGTGACCGTACAAAAGCAGGCGATTGAATGGCGCAAATGGAACCAAACAGGGATTTAGAGTGGTTATGTAGATGTTGGGCGTGAGAGGAAGTTATACTCTCAATAAGAATCAAAACGACCGTATGACACGGTTAGGCTTTCAACACATTTGGTGGATTTGCAGCAACAGGAATAAAATATTTAGAATATGAAGCTAATAGAAAAGATCTGTATCACCTAAACGAGGTAGCATTTTGAAAATTGTCAAAGGACAAGACAGAGAATATACACGGTGTAAACTTTATGGTCACAATGACGGGGCACCACCACACATTTTTAGAGGCGTCATTCAGTATTTGAATGAACATTATCCAAATCGCTGGATCGGTCGAATTGCTCCCGATCCTCGAAAATGGCCAGCAAAATCTCCAGACCTCAATCCGATAGATTTCTGGTATTGTGGAGAACTTAAAGCGATGGTTTATGCGGCTGGTCCAATAAGAACTGAAGCACAACTTCGCGATAAAATTTTTAATGCGGCTGAAATAATAAATGGAAAACTTCGAGCACCTAGAGTAAGAAGAAACTGGGTTCGTCGTACTGAAGCTTATGTGGAAATTGGAGGAGGACATTTTGAACACCTTCTTTGATTACAATAAAGTGCAGTGTGGGTTTTAAAAAGAAAAACACTGTATCTATCAAAATTGTGTTCCCTATTTATAAGTTAATTTTTTTAGTACATTCAATAAACTTTCACACACCAGGTAAAACGCTGAGAAGTTAGTGGTAAGTCCGTTTTTTTAATTATTTGCATTTTATGAGTACATTATCAAATAATGAAATAATACCTAAGAGCCAAAAATAACAAACCCCATCTTTATTTACATTGCGTTCCGTTGTAGAGGTCTAACGGCAGAGTTTCAAGATTCCAGATATTAGAAAGGAAGTAGCTAGTCATGCGTCTTTTTCAACACGCCCGGATCATTAATATCCTTAATATTATTTTTTAGCTTATTAAACAGCTTTAAGTCGAGATAGTTGAGAGTTTTATATGTGCAGGGACGACTATTGCAGTAATATTACGTGTGTTGTAGGTATGAAATTCTGAACTGACTGGAAAGTTATGTAAATTTGATTTTACATGCATTAATAGTTCTGTCATAATATTTGGAACTGTCATTATGTGATACTTAGTGAAAAGTTCTTTGCATGACGCATGCGGTGCTACTCCAGCTATTTCTCTCAATGTTCGGTTCTGCAAATTAAGGAACCCCTGAAATAATACCATATTTTACTTTAGAAGCAAACTGTGCATGATGATATGAAATTATAAATTTGTTTGAACATACTTGTCGAAGACCCTAGGTTGCAAAACAAACATAGCTTGCTTATGTGGTGCTACCACTGAAGAGCTGTATCAAAATGAATTCCTAGAAATTTTGACTAACTGGCTCTTCTTGATTGAGGTGAAACGAGAAATAAAATTTATAAACACAGTCTTTTTGTGTTGAGTGATAGTTGATTACTGTAAAAATAGCTTATGAACTTATTTATTACGCATTGTAGTTTATCAATACATTATTTTCACTACATCACAAATAGCAAACATAGTAATAGCTCTAGGATTGAGCTTTAAGGTACACCAATCTCGAGATTACGCCGTGAAGATTAGCATCCATCAAATGTCACAGTCTGCCGCTCCTTTAGAGCAAGATATGACGTGACATTTGACGAAAATGTCAAAGGGCTTGTTCAGGTCCATATGCACTTTTTTTCCTTGTCCAAATATTCATATAATTTACTAACGAACTGTAGTATCGCTGTTTGTGTATTAGTTTGTCTTCTAAATGTTCCAAAGCCAAACAAATCTTAAGTCAAACGATCTCACCTGTATTTAGCTCCAAAATTGTTTGGACATTCACCAAATCGCTTAAAACAATTACGTAATACATTAGGTATCAAAAAAAATAAAAATAGATTCACCCGCTTAGGAGAAATAACATTGATGGAATAATCTCAAATATTACACAATAAATACTCGCAAATATTTTCTTCTCTCTCTATTCGCGCTTTTTTATCTATTCCATTCCGACATATAATTTATCCATGCACAGGCATTGTCCTTCTATGGATAAATTATATGTATTTACTCATTTCATGTTACCTGTATTAATAGAGTAAATAAATAATACTATTGCTTTAAACAGATGTCATGGAAATATGTTTTCACTTTGGGGTTTTCGGCGCATATGCATTTGGGCCGGATGAAGCCAATAAGCATAGACGTACGTTACTTTCTGTTTCTGCTCGTGTTTCATTACATTGAACATGAATGTCCTTGATTTTCGTACCTGAAAATTGCGAGAAAACCATTCATAACGGAAAGTCAATCCCCTTCGTCAATAAATTTGATGTTCATATTACTTCAAACATTTTTAACTACCAATATCTGATGAACTAATGACGAATCTACAATAGCTTTAGTTTTTCCACCAGGAAGGTCCAATTTTAATTGGTTCAGTTTTGCTACTGAAGCCGCGTGGGAGATGAAGTTCGCTGGTTCTATTCTAGTGGCGCATTACATTGACCAGGCTTAAGTTGACTCTTTTGAAGATAAAATCAAGCTTTCGGTATTCTCCATGGAGCTTTCATCAGAATTCTGAAAACACAATTGTGAATACAGGACAGATTTAAATTGTCGAACAACTTGCTTTCGTTCTCACTCACAATCTTCAATATAAACTCACATAACCCATCATTTCAAGGTTGTACCACTGTCTCACATCCGTACACTCATATGCACTACACATTTTTCCAAAACAAATTAATTCAGCATTTTAGTAATTTGGTTGGAGGTTTACCGAGCGTCCCTCGTATACTTCATACCCAAATCGGACAATGGAGTTTTACAGTTCCCATTCGCCAATTTCCCAATTAACAATTAATTGTATTTTGGCGCCCAATTGGTCGTTGGCTCTGGCAATGACTACTGCTCATATATATATAACTTGAGACGTGGTCATTATCGTCTAGACCAGTTAGGTGGGTACTTTTGGGTACTTCGACAAAATTTAAGCAAAGAGGACTCTTTATACTTTTTTAATTCTCTCTAGCTTTCAATGGACTTTGCCATCATCATCAGGAGAGTAGTATGTGAGGATGTTGCTAATTGTTGTTTACGTATAGGATGAGGGAAACGTCCAGTAACATGGTGAGAGCTGGATAGATGGTACAATGGTCAAAATTATATAAAATATGACAAGAACAAGTTAAAAACAGATTAAAAATTATTTAAAAAAAACATTTGAGCATTACATCGTGAAGCCACTTGATGATAATAATGACCACCATTTTGTGCAATCAAGTGGCTTCACGATGTAATGCTCTAATGTTTTTTAAATAATTTTTAATCTGTTTTTAACTTGTTGTTGTCATATTTTATATAATTTTGACCTTTGTACCATCTATCCAGCTCTCACCATGTTACTGGACGTTTCCCTTATCCTATACGTAAACAACAATTAGCAACATCCTCACATACTACTGTAAGTTGATTCAATTTAAATTCATTTTACACCTTTGTTGCTACTGTTATCATTGTAATTGCAGCTCCTGATGATGATGGCAAAGTCCATTGAAAGCTAGAGAGAATTAAAAAAGTATAAAGAGTCCTCTTTGCTTAAATTTTGTCGAAGTACCCAACAAAAGGCGGAAGCTTTAATTTTTCATCTATATATATATATATATATATATATATATATATATAACAAGTAGGAAAATAATGGGCAAAATCCGCAAAAAGGAGGAAAGTGGATTCGAGCAGAAAATAGGATAGGTAACCCGAGCGATACGTATTTCTGCTGGTTGGCTTCATCAGGCCCGAAATGAATGCACATATGAAACTACAAAAGTAGATACACATGCCCACACATCCGGATACGGGTGTAACCTGATGAAACGAAGTTGGAGGAAAAAAAAAACGACACACGAAGTCCACAACAACAGCCAACCTACACATTGTAGTATAAAACGGCTATACGACCTCGAATTTTCAAGGAGACGTCTAACCACCACCACGCGGCCGGTTATAGTCACTTGCTGTGGTATTTCAAGCCCAAAGGATCTACAAAGAGAATATGATCATGCGGAGAAAGGTATATAACAACAAGTAGGAAAATAATGGTCAAATATATATAAATATATATATATATATATATATATATAGGTGAAACATTAAAGCTTCCGCCTTTTGTTGGGTACTTCGACAAAATTTAAGCAAAGAGGACTCTTTATACTTTTTTTAATTCTCTCTAGCTTTCAATGGACTTTGCCATCATCATCAGGAGCTGCAATTACAATGATAACAGTAGCAACAAAAGTGTAAAATGAATTTAAATTGAATCAACTTACAGTAGAATGTGAGGATGTTGCTAATTGTTGTTTTCGTATAGGATGAGGGAAATGTCCAGTAACATGGTGAGAGCTGGATACATGGTACAATGGTTAAAATTATATAAAATATGACAAGACAAGTTAAAGACAGATTAAAAATTATTTAGAAAACATTAGAGCATTACGTCGTGAAGCCACTTGATGATTGCAGAAAATGGTGGTCATGGAATAATGAGTGAGATGAACCTTTGACAGAAGGCCGAAGGTTGTCAATGTTTGTGTTGAAAGATGGAACGAATTGTGGGCGTGTGTCAAAACGTTGCCAAATCACTTCAGATGATGTGATTTTCAGAATGTTATGTAAGAAATTGTTAAACCGACCAGAGGCAGTTGAATAAACTATCTTTTAATTAATGGGAATTTCAAATTAACAATTATTAATAAATCGTGAGAATAGAATTATTAGATTTTGAGTGGAATGAAATTTGTTGGTGGAATCGGCGTAAAGCTCTAATGTTTTCTAAATAATTTTTAATCTGTCTTTAACTTGTCTTGTCATATTTTATATAATTTTAACCATTGTACCATGTATCCAGCTCTCACCATTTTACTGGACGTTTCCCTCATCCTATACGAAAACAACAATTAGCGACATCCTCACATACTACTGTAAGTTGATTCAATTTAAATTCATTTTACACTTTTGTTGCTACTGTTATCATTGTAATTGCAGCTCCTGATGATGATGGCAAAGTCCATTGAAAGCTAGAGAGAATTAAAAAAAGTATAAAGAGTCCTCTTTGCTTAAATTTTGTCGAAGTACCCAACAAAAGGCGGAAGCTTTAATTTTTCACCTAACTGGTTTAGACGACAATGACCGCGTCTCAAGTTATATATATACATATATATATAATACACAATTTTCGTGAATATTTGCAACAACATTTTTGGTAAAAGCGTGAAACAGGATACTTATACCGATTAGAAATTATCGTGATAGTTATGTTGTGGAAACGTGCAGTAGTTATTTTCCCAAGTTATTTTTTCATTTTGCACAGTCCACGCAAACCATTTGAAACGGTTTTTTCCATAGAAATAGTTTCCTGTAGATGCGCCGTTCGATGTCTCATCTCCTTCAGTAGAAAGTCTTTCACAATCTGAGTCCATATCTTGTTCGAAATGCTCTCATGATCACTGTAAATGAATTCAGCATCTGAATCGATATCACTGTCGTTTTCATTTTCCTCATCTATCTTAGCCGCCCATTTCAGCAAAATTTCTGCGTAGTCGAATCGCCGTATATAACTTTTTTTGAGGGACAGCTTTGCTATCCACATCCATTATAAAATCCTAAAATAAACCGAGCAGGTTCATGAAATACAGAAACAAGAATATAACATTACGAAAAACTCCTTCGGAACATCACGTCGTGATGTAAGTAAACGTACACAAACGATGCAACCGTCTTAGTGCTACTTCAATACGACTCGATGAAAAGGTACGTCTACGTCTGGTCAGATAGACTGGGGAAAAAACGGGAAATTCCACACTACGTACTAGCAAGGAGTCAAATTGCTCCGCGTCTGTGATTACGGGTTAGTGAATATATATAATTATTTTTGAAGTGAATATTTCGCTTTGTATTCAGAGGATGCAATCCATTTCGTCGATTCGAATAACCGTCCCTTTATTTGTTTTATTTCGCTCAAAGGCTCGCACTCTGCACTATTCGACAAAAAGGGAGTATTCGTGGACACAGGGCAGACTGGTATAATTAAAATCACCCACTACATCTAATAGCCGCAGGCAGGACCGTATTCTACTCAACACCACATAAGAGTTCTACGTAATCAATTTAAAAACGTACATACTTCCTAATAGAGAAAAAATGGTTTCTGCGAAGTCTATACCTATCTTTAATCGTTGTAAAGCTATTTGAGTATATAAGAAAACTAAACTAACTTGATACTGATAATAATGAAATGCACGGCAAAAGATAATAATCACAGATACCAGCAAGAACACTTAGTATCAGTCACTGTCATCGTATGGCATAGAAACTTTGTCTTTCATTTCAAATTATTAAGTTACCTACCTAGTTGTGATAAATATTGGACAATGACTTATTCAATCCAAGAAAGTATACAAATAACAAAACTGTATTACCTAAACGGCAGCATTGTAAGAGCTACTGCCCAGTTGTCCAATACGTTACATCCAGATAGAAACGTTAACGAGAATTTTAATAAATTGGATATGTGTCTGATATTCGCCGTAATCGCCATTGAGAAAATCGACCAGCTAGAAATGAAGCCGCAGAAATAGCAGTTTTGGTACATGTACACTTGACACCCTCCAAAAAACTCGTGAATTATCTTGATTCTCGAGGATTTACACGCTCAACAATACAAAGAAGTTTGAAAGACAATAAATTCCACCCGTCCAAGATAAAACTTGTCCATGAGTTTAATGAAGGTGATTTTGATAGAAGGTTGGAGTTTTACGAATCGATGTCCCAACGTTTAATCAACAAAGCAAATCCGTTATTTAATATTTGTTTCTCGGATGAGTGTACGTTCTATTTACATGGTGCTGTAAATAGACGTAATTGTCGATATTGGAGCGACTCCAATCCACATTTATTTCGAGAGGTACACTCTTAATATTATGAAAAAATAAATGTATGGGCCAGCATTTTCGGAAATCATATTATAGGACCTGTCTTTATTCCTGGAACCTTGACGGCCGAAACATACTTGGACATGCTAGGAAATACAATAGAGCCCCGAATTACTTAAATGATTGCAAATGACGTTTATTATAATGAAAATTATATTCATTACTCGTAGACACCCATTTCGTAAATCAGTGGATTGGCAGACGAGGCCTCATCGAGTGGTCGCCGAGATCTGCGGACCTAAGTCATTTAGATTACCTCCTTTGGCGGCATTTGAAAAGTAAAGTTTTTAGTACGAAGCCAGATTCCATTCAAGATCTTCGTCAGCGGATTACGGCTGAATGAAATAACTCAAAACATGGTTAAAGAAACGGAAGTATATATTTCCGACCATCAGAAAGTTGCATGGAAAATCTTGGCAATTAATTCCATTTTGATCGACAACATATGCAAACATAGCTCTCTACGCTAAGATAAATATGACCTTTTCGGCAGGACATCCGATGTTCTGAGATTATTCGAACTCCGGTACAAGTTACACCCCTTGACAAACAGTCACGGCTAATTTTTGTGGAAAATGTCAATCAGCTAGTGAACTTGCGACCTTGTTATGCGAACTGTAAGAAAAGGCACCACGATGAGAAAAATACTGGCAGCCTCGTGACACGTGTCACAAACAAATTACCGAATTTAAACCCACACCCTCGCGCATTTATAGTACGATACAATTTTTGTTGGACAAAAAGTTGATTAGCAACTGTCAAGGACCCGTCACCGAGCCACCCGATCCACCCCATGTCAAGTACAGACGTCATTTGCGGGGTAGCTGGTTACCCCCGCATATGACTGACACATTTCCGCTAAGGGTCGAAACCTAGAGGGTAGTTATCTGCTCAGTAGCGTCCAGATTCGACATTTGCACAATAGTAAGGGATTCCATGTACCACGACATGCTTATCATTAGTTAACGAGGCAAATTCGGGATGCCACGCAAATAAAATTGGTATAACGTGGCAATTTCCAGCCAACAAAGTTCAAATTCTTGAAAATAGACCCTACGAATAGATGAAAATTCCTTTGAGTGATAAACAATAACAACCCACTTTTATTTTAGGCGAAGTTTAGCTATAAGTTATTCCATCACTTGTCACATGCCAACCCTGTTTTTTACTATTTTGATCACTTATCAGTAATTTGATTTTTATTTATTAATGACGAGTGCCTACCGATTTCAAGTTTAAACCATTTTCAATGATTTTCGTTTGGTAAATTTAATAATTTATTGATTTGTTCAGCTAGAAGCTACTTAATCCGGCAACTATAATTTCACACATATTAAATCTTTCTTTCTTTCTTAGTATTGTGTTGAAATCTTTTGAACATTAATGTGTATTAATGACTACCCCGGAAATTTCCTCATAAAGTATCGTTGGTCCCTCGTACCTAATACGTTGTTTTGGGAAATAACTCAATCTGGGGTGCGCCCATAGGCAACCAGCGATGTTCTTTGTGTATGCTCGGCTACGGAACTTTTCTTAAATTTCGCCTCTGTCTTCATTTCTTATTGAATCGTTGGTTGAGAGAGTGTATTATCGACCATTCATTTGATGTCCAGATTTTGGGATATTTGGCCCCAATCACCAGTTTATGGAGTAGCACCATTTTTTGTACCTACCTTACGTTTAGTTACTTTGGTTGTTGTTTGGGTGATGCTTTCTCCATTTTTATGGGATTTCAACTCCTTCAGCGGTGGATTTTTTATATCTTCTGACCACGTGCATTAATGCAGGTCCAGGAGAAGTTTTCTCAATGTCTGCTTCACTTTAGTGGGAAGGCATTGAAAAAAACACTATTTGCACTTCTCCAGCTTTGTAGGTGTCTCGTAGCTGTTTTGTAGCTGATTATGGTGAGGATGGTAATAAGTAGAATTTCATTTCAATGAACTATTTTATAGATATTTATTATTGTTCATTGAAGTTCTTAAAGTGTACTTGATATTGTTTGGCATTTTTCGTGCTCAAATGTAGGACAGTGCCTAAATTGGCACCTTTTATTGAGTTTACTCCATTGCAGTGATCACGATTTTGATTTTTGAGATGCCAACACTATTTGAGAACAAGGGATAACTTTTTGAGGGTGTATTACCTTAGTACATTTTTATTTTTTTTGCTTTTGGTTTACTTTCCTTACAATAAAGTAAATAGTTTTTCAGGTTTAGTGCCTTAATGAGTAGTTTCATCTCACAGAGGGAATAGAGAGTAGATTTCTCCCTGTAGGGTCTTAAATTTTGAATATGAGGCAAGCAGCTCCTATGCTAGTATAAACTTAAATAGTTTCACAACGATTCAAGATCGGTAGAAACATTGATAAACAAAAGTTGATAAAAACTTCATGGAAAATCTAAAAATACAAAGGGAGTTTCCATTTAAAAATCTGAAGCGCAACGAAATATCTTATTATTGGAGCTCCCTGTATGGCTGTAGATGAAAAGACGTTCCCCTATAGATCAAAACTGACGTGTGCTAGCGTTTTTTCCAAAATATACCAGGAGAGTCACAAAAAAGGATGTGACCTTTTCGTTGGGCCACCCTGTATATATATATTGTGGATAAACGACTTCACCAAATAACCTTTCCAGATCGCTAATCACTTGCATGCAACAAGTGGCTTCTTCTTGTATCCTGAATTAACTACGCACTGAAGCAACTTTCATTCTTTCTTGACGTTGAAATAAAAGGTTGGCCGGTAGCTTTGCAAATATTTTACAGCCAGCTCTGTCTTAAACGACTGACAGCAATATACGAATTCCGCAGCCCTCTGTTAATTTGAGGCGGAGTGCCTTCTATTAAAAAATGCCTCAGGCTCAATTGAAGCCAATCGCAGTGGTTGCTAGTGGGATGTCGTATGGGTTGCAACGTCAAAGACGGGTCTCACATTCCTGACGGACAATAGGTTGGTGATGGGGAGATACACTGCGATCCACGGTCTTTGTTCTTCGTGAGCGATAGTGAATCCTTTGTTAGTAATAAGTGGCAGGTAATCGATTCAAGGTAGCACATCAAAGTTCTGAAGCAACTAAAACCATTTCTTAATGCAAAGAAGGTTGTTGAATTTCTGCACTCGAATGGATAATTTTTTATTACATCGAAGGCTAATGAAACCCGTTTAACGCAATCTTCCTAGTATGCACAGTCAACTGCTTCATTATCTGCTAGCCTCATGTACTACTTTTGACTATAAAAGATAAGATCGAAACACGGGAAAAATGACAGCCTCACAGTCTTAGACACCACGATTTCGGGTATCTCTTTAACCAATGCTTTCACGATCTAATTTGGTATTTCATCTAGTCCTGGTGCATTACCTGTTTTCAAGTGGCTTGTAGCTTCTTCCAATTCACTTGTGGTGAAGTCCGGTACGTCCAGAGTCTCCTCAAATTTCGGTTCGATGGGTGACCACTTCGGAAACAATCCATCTAAAATTTTCATTTGTTGTTCAGTATCCAGGTATCGACTATCTGTGAGTTCTAGCTTTTCCATAGCTATTTTGTATGCTTGACCCCAAACGTCGTCATTTAATAAGTCTTTCCACATCCTTTGTTTAGAGTTCATTATGAGCTCTTCTAGTTCTTTTTTGGCATATTGATGTTGTTTCTTGTACTCAAGCATCAGAACGTTATCCCTTGTTCCATTTGCTCTATGGTACTTTCTATTTTTTCTTGTTATTCTACGTCTGATAGGCATTCTTTTCTATTTTGTGCTATTTTATTATTCCACCAATACTTTGCTTCCCTTACTTTACCATTTTTGTGAAGATGGTGTCACATGCTGGTATGACAACATCCTCGAGCAGTTAAACTTTGTTTTTGTAATCATCCAGTTGTCTATTCCAAAGATCCAACTGCAGATTTCTGGGGAATGTTTTTAATTTAGCTCCATTTATCTTGGTTGGCTGGACCTGGAGTTCGATTATTCCAAACTAGTGATGAGCATTTCGTCCATATTCTAAATATAATCCAACAAATACAATCAGTACAAGTAGGTGAACATCCGTTCCCTTTCGTGATCGCGTGCGGGATGTTTTTCGGGCTGCACTCCCCCCACCGGCCAAACAGGCACGAACGCCAGCATTATTTATAATGGCCTGACTTGTCTTTATCACGTACTTTCTGTATCTCTCGGAGGTTTTGGGGTGCGTTTCGCCAAAGATAAGACACGTCAGCCTACAAAGCACCGTTGCCGTGGTTTTGCCTGATTATAATTCGGGGTGATTACAGATTAAAAGGGGAGGATCGCCTCCTTGGGGATTCGCGCGGAGTTTTACGGTCGAAATCCGGGTACATACATAAGAAGTTGCTGTAGTATTTTGCACACGTAAGCGGGAGGAGCAGTAAGACGTGATAAATTTCTAAAGGATAATATAGATTTCACGATGTTACTGCTTACACCACAAATGGGAAAAGGAGGAGCACCAATTTGAACATAACTAAGGAAGAATTAAATAAGTTTAACTTGCATTGGTCATCTTTAGATCTGACACATATAGAAATATTTAATAAATCCGTGTCAAATTGTTAAAAGGATACAAGTCAATCCTTAGATGAATTTGAGACTAGTGTCAGCTTTTATTGTGGCATTTCCTTGATATACCATATACATTTTTACAGCCGTCTTCTTAACAAACGTAAAAATGTAATGTGAGAACTATCTGCCACAGAAATAGATAATAAACAACAGGATTTTATTACTATCATGTTGGTAAAAATACTGGCTATCTTTGCTTGTCAAACTGTATGTGACCGTTTTTTAAATCATTTTGACTAACATAGCTGCCAAAGTTTTTCCTAATATATGAATACTACAAAACTGTCTGCTATATACAAAAGAAAGATAACTAGTCCAAACACTGATTCTTGAGGTACTCCTGAGGAAATCAGATGTTCTGTAGAAAATTCTGAATCGACCGCGACTTTACTTATCAGAAAGCTGCATATTAAACTCAAGAGAAGAATCTGGAAGTAAAATGTTTACAACATTTCAGAACGGGAAAATACCATTTTGTCGTATACCTAAATATCTAAAAACTGTTTGCATGATTAAAATAAAGAACCGAACAAGTTTCTTTCATTATCCAACAAGCAATGCTTTATTGCATGATATTGACTGTTTTCAGTTCTTTCAAAAATTACGCGTAACTAAACGTCTGTATCAACCTTCCGAACATCTCATACAGGAATGACGTAAAGGCAGTTTTGCAGACATTTGTCTAATCCACTATATCTCGCATTTCGCTAGAATGGTTTCTGGGTTGCAGTCTTTTAGGTAGCTACTCATAAGCTGTGACATTCAACTATTATATCGTATTGCTTATTAACAAAAATTATACAGTGAAAACTATTTAGGGATCAAAATATATAATATCTATAGGCGTATTCCTGAAATATTTATAATTATATATGGTGTCCCAATTTTGACCCAAATTCTTAAATATAAAATATTTGTTTTAAATGGAATGCCCCAATTTTTATTACATATTCGGATAGACTTGGAGGTTGTCATAATATAATTATGGGTTTTGATACCCAATGGTTGAGATATTGGGTATTTTGTTTAAATAACACAAGTTTGTCAGTCTGCGGCCTGCTATCTTGATGGCTGGAGTAGGGAATTTTTTGTCAAAACATTTCTTTATACTTTTTGTTTTGCTCAATACTCGTATAGGAAAAAAGAGAAACTAAGTACACAAAGTTATTTTAAATGACTTATTGAGCAGTTAGTTGGGGATTAAATAAAATATTGATAATATTGTATTGCGTGATAGGTCGCAGTTTAAGTTCTGTCACCTGCTTTCAGATAATAGGTATATATTTCAACTGTTTAAAAAGAAAAGACGTTTCTGAAATGATGGAGAATGATGATGATGGAGAATGTCACAGAAAGTAAGTAAGAGAAAAGTGAATTTAAAAGTATGAAGTCTCACAGATTCGTTGTACAGAGTGGGTCAAAGACCTGCCTGAGTACTATAGATTCTTTAGTATAAGGAATTTTCAAATTAGAATCAGAATTTTTTTTGATATACAGGATAGGTTATCATTCTGTGATGGAAAATCCTTTTTTTTGTATTTTGAGATTCTCCTTCTGATTTTAAATATTTTTTGGCGTCGCGCAATTCCAGTATGTTACGGGATATTAACACACTGCATGGCAATATGAGGATGAAAAGAAAAATTAAACAACGTATCACCTAGGAGACATAAATCAAATATATTGACAATTGTATTTGAAGGTTATGGCTGGGACCGAAAGATCTCACAATGGAAAGCAATTTTAAAAATATGTGGTATGATTCTGCCAGACAAGCGTGGGAGATTAAAAGCATCATTGTTTAATATTTCAACACTATATCAAACTGAACTCGCTGACATCCTCATACTTACGATCCTCAAAGTTATATGATAAAATCCGACTGAATATTCTGGTATGACGTTCAATCCGTACAGTTTATTTTCTTCTTATCTGCATAAAGCAACCCAACACTAATACTTATTATATTTTGCATTTGGATGACAAAAGAAATAAAAATCTACAGATGTATATGGTCACAGCGATGTTCTAGTCACTTCTCAGTAAACCACATCGAACATATCAAGGCGTCATACATGTTCTATGTCAACCAGCCGAAAACCGAATAAAAATCACATGTCAAATGCAGGTTTCTTACAAAATACCTACCTGAATATTCCATATTCTGATAGCCCAGTCAACACAGTAATAAGCGAACTATATGAATTATTGGAAGTTAGGGAGAAGCTTGTGAAAAGTGGAATTCAGAATTTTTTAAATATGCATGGTGTTATATTCTATTTTTTTGACAGAAAATACGTTTTGTACTTCTGACCGACCTGGGTTGACGATTTACAAGATTGCGTATAATGCGGCAGTTGATAATACGAATATGGCGGCTGGGTCGAATCTTTAAAGTCAATGATTCCTCAAATTGAAGCTTCATACGAGAATTTTTTAATCGTAGAATATGAAATCAATGTCTTTCAGAATTTCCGATTGCTGCCAAAGTTGAGGATTTTCGTGCATTGGATCGTTTATAACTCAACAAGCAATCATCAGCGGGCTCGATCTGCATATGTTATAAAATATGGAACGTACAGCTGAAAAATTGGTCAAAATATGTCATTTAAACTGCATATCTCACATTTTGTTGTACATTCACATAGACCCCTTGAGAAACGAAAATAACGATTTTTAATTAGGAGCCCCAAGGTACCCAATGGGTGTTTAGGCCTTAGGCCTTCGTGGTAGTTGGAGTATATGAAAAAAAGGAAAATTCATCTTATCAGCCATATCACCAATAACAACAACAACGACAACTGTTAGCAACAAATATACTAAGTGACATATAAATCCGAACACCCAGTTTAAATGGTTTTATTTTAATAAAAGTTGGTGAATGTATTTATCTTACTGTAAATAACAAGTGAGAAAATTTTCAGCTTTATCAGTTGGACATTCCGGTTTTTATACTGCTTTTTTTTAATTCACTAACGCTCTAAAAATGAATATTTCAGCCGCAGTAAAGAATCAACGTTGGCGGATTTTGGTTCTTGACATCCTTTACGATCGGTTATGATGCCTAGAGTACGCAGACCTGTACGATTTCGTCAACTTAGCGAGTTTGATAGGGGCCGTATAGTGGGACTTCGGGAAGCTGGACTTTTTTTTCGGGCAATTGCAGTTAGAGTGCAAAGAAGGGTAGACACTGTGGTTAGGTGTTGTCAAGCATGGCTTCGAGAAGGCCGTACGCAAATAGCAAGGGGAACTGGACGCCGCCGTATAACAACAGACCGTGAAGATCGCCGCCTAAGATTATTGGCCTTAAGGGACCGTTTCTCCACTACCAGGTCCATTGCAAATGAATGGTTTGCAGAACACGGAAGACCTATTGGCATGCGAAGTTTTTACCGACGAATGAGAAGTTTTGGCTTGTTTTCATACCGGCCACACTGGGTCCTCCCATTAACTCGAGAACACCGACGTAATCGCCTTGAGTGGTGCAGACAACGGTCACTCTGGGATCAGGAATGGAACAGTATTGTCTTTAGTGACGAGTCTCGATTTTGTTTAGGCATGCACGATGGTCGTGCCAGGGTTAGAAGGCGACGTGGTGAAAGGAGGAATCCACAGTTTTTTGTTGAAAGTCATGTTCATCACACTGTTGGAGTTATGGTTTGGGGTTCTATAGCTTATGGTTCCAGGTCACCTTTAATCTTCATCAGAGGTAACATGAACGCGCAGCGTTATATACACAAAGTTCTAGAACCCCATCTGTTACCCTATCTTGACACCCTGGCAGATCCAACTTTCCAACAAGATAATGCCCGACCACATGTTGCAAGAGTCACAATAGACTTCTTTCAACATAATGATGTCAAATTGTTACCATGGCCACCAAGATCTCCCGACTTATCCCCAATTGAGCACGTGTGGGATATGATGGGTAGGAGATTTCTCAATTTGCACCGTCCTCCTCAGACTCTAGAAGCACTTCGAGAGGAGTTGGTGGTTGCCTGGAATGAGATACCACAGGGGGACATTGACCACCTGATCAGAAGCATTCCTAGGCGCGTTGGAGAATGCGTAGCACATCAGGGTGCATCCACACATTATTAAAGGTCAAAGGGCTTTAAAGCAGTGCAATCATTTTGAAATTTTTATCATTTACTTATTATGCTTCATTAAGTACTTATACAAAATTTTATTAAAATAAAACCATTTAAACTGGGTGTTCGGATTTATATGTCACTTAGTATAGTCGAAAAACGAAAATAAATCTACGTAACAACAAAAAAGGATGAGTAGAATGCAGAACATTATCACACAGAGTGTGCCGACAACCATTGCTCTTATATTTTTCGTTTGGTTTGTCATTATGACATTATCTCAAAAAAAAAAACGTTCAAAAACCCGAAGAAGTTCGTCAGGCCTGCAAACGCGCGAAACACTCAAATTCGCGTTTCGCTGCATATCCACGCCTCAAAGCACCAGCATTTTGCCATTTTCTACTATCAGCGAGATGACAGAGCGATCAGTCGTATGCCGACAGAGCCGCATGGATAGGAAATCAATTAGGTATCCCGTAGGAGCGTCACCGGGATAGCCGCAGAGCGTACTTTCATTGGTACAAATCATTTCATAACGCCGTACATACACGGCGCTCTGGCTGTTGTCGATACAATTTCACCGCCATTAATTTCCATTCTGATGAGCCGACCAGTTAGGTCCTATCGGAGGCCGTAAGTGAAAATTATGAACGTGATACACTTGGCGAATGCAGGAGGACATGAGAAATGAGGTTCATGCATCAAGATTAATTCTGGCGCTATAGGGAAGTCTACCGAATAAACCAGGCAATATTTGAGACAAGCGTAGCTTACTATGTACTATATACATTTATTTTTATATTAAAATGCATCCAACTTCCAATGGAATTGAATGGAACTGGAAATAGAGCTCAGCTCGTAAGTCAATTTATAAGAAATATTACGGTCACTTCCAAAATACCCAAAATTCTAACGCTATTACATAAAAGACTCTTTATTTTTATTTAATCTCAGTAATGAAGAAGAAATAAGTTCATGATACACTAACATTTTGAGTGACACTCAAGTTATGCCGTATCGCTCAAAGAAACAATTATGTTCCGGCCTCATCTCGAAAATAGAACAGCTGTAGTCCCCCATTTCCCGGCCAAATCTGCGAGCTCAAAGGGCACACGCAGCGAAGGAAAGTAGCTCACCACGCCCCCCACCTTCCTCTTCTCCGGCCCCTGGTCTACGAACTCTTCAAAATCAAGTTGGTGCAACAATTGGGTGATACATCGGGAGCGAGGGAGCTATTCACTTTTACGAGGCATTCACATAACTAAGATCGAGCATCACGTAAAGGTAACTTCGTTTAATCATGTAATTATAGAACAGGTGTAGATGTTCAAAGCAAGTTGCGACAATATACTACTAACGCTCTGCAATAGTGAAGGATAGGTTGTACGCAACTCACACAATACATGTGTCAACTAAACTAACATTTCCATTTAACAACAGATAATATGACGTACATACGTTAAAAAATTAAAATATCATATGTACATGTTAACATGCAAATTCCTTGATCAAAGTTATTGTTTGGTATAAGAAATTTGTGAGGTGTCTCAGAAAATGCGCTTTAGCCCGCCGCGAGTCTTGCGTAATCTAGCCGGCTGTCAATTGCGATACACCTAGGCCAGTTTCTGTTGGAAAATTTTTTATTCACCTACACATAGTGATAACAGAGTCACAATGATAAAGTTTCTTTACAGTGACAAATAAATACTTTCGCTGCACAGATATTTGGGCGTAAAATACTCTAAAACTAAAAAACAAATCCCAATTTCAACATTATTCATAAGTTTCAGATTTTCTATGTTGTAACAGTTGCCTTTTATTGCCGATAAATCATATATTTTGTTTTGTTGTTGTTGTTGTCGCACAGGTTTGAAGTAATGCAGCAAGAACTCGAGAAGGAAGAAACAAAAGCCGATAATCTAATCTAATAATCTCCGTAGCATATTATTTTTATTCATAGCATATTATTAAATCTAGACTAGACCGGCCCATTGGCCATTTCCCAAGATGGGGCTTGTTTGTAACGGTGTATTTAGCTATATTTTTCTCACGTAATTCATAACCAAAATAAATAACACACAGACATTTACCTATTATCATGTTTATTTGAAATAACAAACATAACACATCAATACCACGGAATAACTATAATTTTTAATTTGTATCCGTTGGTTTTCTTTTGTAGTCGTTTGGCTGCCTGTATATAGTAGTCAGTATCTTCCATGTCACTGAACAATTTGGGAACTGAAACCAAATATTTCTCAATCAATTAAACGTAATCCATCCTGATCTATTTTATAATCCAAAAATTTCAATTATTAAATTTAACGTACAGCAATCGCACTCCATTTTGATCATCTTTACAGTTTCTACCACTAAGTTCATAAATGTGTAGTCAATTTTCCATGCATTCAGGTAATTAATTGAAGAATTTACTCGCCCTGATATGGACAATTTCTTCTTGTGTTGCCTAGTAATTTCCCTGGTTCACCATGAGTAATAATTTTAGTATTCATCTCCACATATTTTCATAAATAACTCGGTTGCTTCCATTCCATGCTAGATCTTCCACCGTCAATAAATCAATTCAATCTCGAAATTTTCGCCTCGGGGATTTGTTTACATCCCAACAACAATCCGGTTTGTCACTCCGGAGCTAAAAATAAATAAATAAACAAATAAATGTACATCTATAAATTGATATCACCTTCTGAATTAAAAACTGTTTGTGTTGCATAAATATTATTACTCACCTATTGAACTATGCATTTCTTTTATAGTCAGATGAATTTATTATTGTTTTCTGAAATCTTCCGATGTCAAAGGCTGATGTCGCTGATGTCGAGGTACTATTCTGCGTACCGAACTACTTGCACACCTCGCTTGTTCCGCATAGTTGCCAATTTTATTTCAGAATTTCCTTGTGTTTATTAATCAATCAAATTTATATGCAGATATGACAGTGTTGCCACATTTATTCACGATATTTCCTTGAATTCATATTAGGAACCTTCTCATTTTGGGATTAGTCGACAACGTTTGGCTCTTAATGGTCAGGCGTACAACTATATTTGGAAATGTCAAGTCAAAAAAAATTAAATTTTGGGATGGGACTTGCTTCCACTATCGGAGGACCAGCTTGTTCTGTTCCGCTGGTGCGAGAAGACCTGAACTTTTCCTCCTTTTTTGCCTGGGGCATCTTCGTTGGACTGTGGAAGAAAATTTCTTAGATAATTTCCTGGGTCATTCCTGTAGTGAGTGCCTAGCATCTTTTTTTTGTCTACCCTTGGACCCGAGAAATTCTACAATTTGTAGGATCTTATTGTCTTCAGCCGCACTTTACGCCAGTCGGAACCACGTGAAAAACCCTACCCGACATCATCTAGGGTTTTTATTTTGGGGGAATCTTCGCTACTGGAGATCCATTGACACGTCTTCTACCGGGGACCTCTTTCCGAACAAAGACCCTTTTTCCACCATAGGGATTCTTACGTCGTCGGTTTTGAAGCCTTCCTCGCCCATTTTAAATTAGTTAGTCAATAAGCTTTCGCATTAAGGGAGATCTCTTAGTTTGGCTGGCTTAAATTTTTGTTGTTAGCCATTAGTGGATGTAATAAAATGTATTGATGTTAATTTTAGCAATTATTTACCCACACAGAAAATCTATTGTTTGTATGTATTTTTGTTTTTGTTTCTTGGGGTTTTGGGCTAAAGAGTGCCTTTCAACACCAAGGCGTCTTCCAGTTTTGGCGGATAAAAGCTGGTGGCGCCCCTAAAAAAATACCCCCCCTACTCTCCGGTGTACCTGAACATAGGGCCTAATTTGCCAACGCTAAACCACGGCTTTAGCCTCAGTAACCCCCTAGTTTTTTTTTAATCATCCATTGCCTCAATTGAGAGAAATAACTTTAGCTTAAAATTAAAAAGTGATTTTAGTTAATTAAAAAAAAGAAAGAGCGTGGCAATGTATGTCAAAACTTGGACCTGGGCGTCATTTTCCACGATTCATGCATGCATACATTTAGGCGGTCCGGCACACGAGATGCGTAGATTTGGGTTGACTATGATTTCGCTTTGCCTAAATCGATTTTTGTGCGTACAAAACTGGTAGTTCACCGTCATTACCGCATCACCAGACAAGCAACAAAGAAACTGAAACCGGTCTACTCTAAAAATAAAGATTTATTTGAAATGTGAGGTGATGAAACTTCAAGAGTTCAGGAGTACAAGAGAAAAGTATCCACAATCCCACAAGCACGAATGGAAAAAGAGGTTTCCAGGATGGTTGCAGAGGAGTTTCAAAGGGCGACCAGTTTGCCATTGTACAAGTTGTAATATAGACCAATACCCTCAAAAAACATGTGCTGTGTGCGCATTCAATACAACAATAAACTGTTTTCATAGACGGCGAGGCCTGACCTAAATGCCCTTGATCCATCAGTGACCTGGCGACGGCCCAGATTTTCCCCATCCCGAATTCAAAGACACTGTTTGACGATTCCGTTTTTGTTTCGGTTCGGCAACACTGCCGATCACTCCAAAGGCAATTAAGATTCCAGACGTGTTCCAGATCAAATAAAAATTAGATATAACAAGTTTTACAAATATTTTCGAAAATAGGTATTTTTGATTCGGACTTATAATATCTAGACGATGACTAATAAATAAAGGCGGATACATTTAGAAATATCGATATTTTAGAACTCCAAGATGAGCTGTTTGTTTACATTTGGTACGTATTTCTAAATCATGAACTAGTAATAAATTGGATTTGATGTGACAAAAGATGATGAACCAGTTAGAATACGCTTGATATCCTTTTTGCAAAATAAAAAAATCGGTATATTTCTACAGGCATAGATATATATATATAGATACAAAACTAGATTGACATGCATTGAGACAGTTGTTTTTATTGGTGGACTGGTGTGAATTGATAAGAAATAGCAAAATACATGAAAGTTGTCCTGTTTTCTCTGTATGAAAGCACCATGCTGGAATTAAAAAGTGCTCTTATCTATAATTATACAATTGGTTTTTTACGATTTTATTCAATTCTACAATAGGAATTACTTATATTCAGAAAGCTTTGACAGCTTGCACCAAACTGCATTTCGAAAAAGTATTTTCCCATTGGTTCAAACGATCGTCAAATGTTGGCAAAATCCGCTCATAGGCAATCAGATATGATGCCTCACGGATTCCGCTGAATTTCTTGATGTGATGTTTAATACGAGCTTGAGGTTTATTGAACACGTAGAAGATGTATGTCAAAAAACTGTTTATTTTCAATCATTCGATTATATATAATATATATGATGGTGATGTAAAATTATTGTGTACTGTTTGTATTGAAATTACGTGAATTTGACCAAGTTTCAGCTAAACGTAGGTACTAAACTGGATGAAAGTGAATGATTTAGGAGGAAATGATTAGTTTAATTTTACGCATCAACTATTGCTATACTTTGAAGCCTCGTCGTCTAACAGAGAAAAAAAATCCTTTAATGTCTAAGGAAAAAGTATATTTATATACTACAGCAGTGCTCAACGCTGTTCAAACGTACTTTTACACATAATGTTGTTATAAGGTATAATGGAATTCTTCAGGCGTATAAAAAATATACGCTTCCCAAGCTCCGTAAAAAAGTTAAACTTCTGTTTATTCAGCCAACCTTTCGGTCATGAACGTATCATGAATTATTTCCGTTGCAGCTCTGTACCTTTTGTAAAAACCATTGGTTTGTCATTTTTCTGTTACAGAATGTTTTTGTATTGCCAATGTACCACCTAACGCATACTGCTGACCGATTGGTTAAGTGTAAGAGTAGCAAATGCTAAACTTTGCCAATCAGTCTACTGTAAATCTATAGTGCTCCTGAAGAAGAAATATATCTCTACCCCAGAGCCAGACTAGATTGAGTTCAGTTTTGTCAAAAATAAGTCTTATATGTTGAGCTTATCATAATATTGTGCATTTTCATTTGCTACTTGCAGCGTCCATTTAGTTGTATAATAAGAAAGTTACAGCTCTTTAAATATCGTTGATTCGCATACAATACAAGAAAAAAATTTCAAATAGAACTATCTCAAAACTACTTATTTGAACTCATTCTAGTCCGGATCTGAGGTGCAGATATTATTGTTATTCCATTCCATATGATCTCATGAGTAAAGACGGAATAGCATACAGCTCAACGTAACGGACTGGTGCTTTTTTTATCCAGTTAAGTGAGTCTCTTTTAACCGGAGAAGGTTTGGCCTAGATGGCTAAAAAATAATTTAACATTGAAGTCAAAGTTAAAAAACACTCCGTATCGCTCAAAACTAATGGGTTCAATAGCGCTCAGGAGCTAAACCGAATCACTGATTAGGGCATGGCTAAGCTGAGATGCTCAAGGTCATATAAGTAAGCTGATAATGACATTATGTTAAGCCAGGCTCAGTGAAGTAATACTTTCTGAGCTGGCTCAGGAATCGTTCCTTATCAAACCAGACGATGCTTACCTAACGATTTACTCTCCTAAACTTTGGACCATGTGATGTTGGATATTTGAACCAAACTGCAAAATACTGTGGGTAGAGTGCGCGGATCTGACTTGAAGCATCATCATTATCTGTTGATTATCCTAATGATTCTCAGTGAAAGTCTCATTTTGCTAATTTCAAAGACACGTCTTTACACAAGTAAAGTATACAAATGTTACACCCACCTTGTCAAACCGTTAGGGTTGTAAAGTCACACTCGTTTGGATAAATGACACCTTACCACCTTGCTAACGAGGAGCCTCGTCTCTGTCTCTTGACGGCATCCACCCTTCCAAAATAACTAACTCCATGAAGGATATGATTAAAGATTAAAAGCATCTTGTAATTTGGCACTGAGTCTATAGATGCTCGCCGGCGATGCGACGTAACGCGTGAGCCATAGACGTCACGTTACAGGAATGTCTCCAGTTTTTTAAGGAGTGCTTTGAAAAATCAAGAACTTTTCCGAAATTTTCGTTTTTCTTTTGTAGGTTAAATGCTTATCGAATTGTTCTCGTTCTTATGGGCCGGAGGTCAGAGATACTTTAGATATCGGTGAAATAGCTGCTTCCATGGGAAAAGAAAATTTGAGGCCACAAAAATGCTATTTCACGGGATTTATTAAGAATTACAGCCTTTAGAAATGCCAGTTGTTCGACAATCTACTCAAAAATAGTGTTAATTTAAAAAAAATCTGTTGAAGCTCTCGACATACATTTTCTGGATCATCCGACGATTGATTTCTGATTTGAATTAAGTCAATAACAAAGGCCAAAAGGATTATGTCGGCTAATTACCCAATTAGCTCTTTTCAAACGATATGATAGCATCGAGATTATATATTTCGAATCAGGACTTCACTATTCATACTGGCTTATCAATTGAAGTGAAAGCTAAGAAATTTATTTACATAATTATAAATGCCGTGGCTTTCAGTTGATCTATTAAAGAACTAGGTTGGTAAGATACAGAATCCTACAACCCCACCCAAATATTCTTGATATCAACGTAAGAATAATCAAACCTATCAAAAATCTTATGCTGCTGACCAAAATATATTCAACCCTTGTATAACTCATCATATTTTTCCAGATATCTTCAAGATTGTCAAATTATTCTCTTTTTTATGGACACATTGTTTTTTGTTTGGCTGAGTAAACGTCATTTCTGAGAGCGGTGACGCTAACGACGCATCCAATTACAGCCTCTTCCCCCTGGTACCAGTTATTGTCAAGATCTTTGGGATGCTGCTAAAAGACCAAATAAACGAATTTTACGAATCAAATAATCTATATAATTGTCAGCTCGGCTTCAGATGTCATGGATCAACAACATTAGCTATCAGCGTTTTTGTTGATTACATTAACTCCGCCTTGGAAAATGGTTGATATTGTATGGTGAAGTTTTTCGGTCTGAAAAAAACGTTTGAAAAGACTTACTACAATTTTGGTAATAGTAGTATAAGAGCTCCTCTCATCTTATTTGTGCAATAGACATTAACTTGTATGTCTTCACAGTTCAGTCTTATCACAACTACTAGCCATAAGAGGAGCCCACAGGGCTCACTTCTTGGGTTAATTATTTTCTTGACATATGTATATCAATGAATTAACAAAGTGTAGTCCAATAAATAGCCTTAAATCAAATGCCGATGACAAAACAATGACATGAATGACATGTAAATTGTAAACCTGGTTTACATCAAATAAACTACCTTCTCAATGATAGTAAGTAGTTTATGGTTATCAGCTTGTGGAAACAGAGCATTGGATCACTTGAATTACATGTAATGAGGAATCTATCAAGATCTATACAATGATGGGAAATTTAAAAAGCTATGTTTCCACTAATGTTTTGCTGCTTTTGTAAAAATAAAAAGCATATTCGTTCTATCAGAGCCCAAGGAAGCATTTTTATATAGATCCTACTGTTGCTTCAACTGTTGATTAATACCCATGGTGCTGGTTTGCTGCGATAGAAGAATCCGACAATATTTCGGTAGGACATAAGTTGTCTCTCTCGAACATACATTTCCCTACAATCATACCCAGTCAACGCCGCGCAATTATTTTGCGCGTTATTATTGTATTTAATGCGATCCCTTTGTAAATCACATCCTCCTCAAACTACTGCAACCACAAAAATCTATCCACACCTTTATAAGCATATGCAATGTTTTAGGCACTTTTATGCATGTGAGTCACCCTGTAAAAGGATCACTTGCTGTACTGCATGCCATGTGTATTTTCTAACCCTACCCTTATCATCACGATAATAATTGTCAAAAAGAGTCAGATGAGATATGTTTATCAACAGTTAACATAAAGTTAGACGTAACTAGTCAGAGTCAATAGTCAATAGAGGTGTGTCATCTCCAGATCCTGGAGGCTGTACTAGGTCTAGCCTAGCTTTCTCTCGAGGCAACCGCTGGAGTCTGAAAGTATCTCATGGCAGGGCGTGTATAGAGATTGTCACTCTAAAGTTGTCATAACCAAGCAAATTATCTCTGAATCAGAGCTAACAACCGAGCTTTCGTGTATTGACGCAGTAACGTGACATCTTGGTTTGTGAAATGCTTTTCGTACCAATCAAAAAACTGTCTAACCACAAGATGGTTTTCATATCGAGCATCACTTCCAGGTGGTATAAAGCTACCGTTCCCCCGTTCAAGGTATTTCCATATCAAGCGTGACTTTCATGTAGTAGAAACCTACCGTTCCCCTGATCATGAACACGGGCGTGACTCCTATGCCGTAAGAAGCCATCGTTCACACATGTAATGTGTTATAACTTCTAATACTGTAATTGAGAAATATCATGGCCAATATTATATTGTTTTGTGATCAGTAGCTAATTAACGTAATGTATAGTCAGTAGAGTTGTGCATGTCATGAATCAGTAGAATATGGAAGGCACTCAACAGGTTTTTCCCAAAAAAGGGCCTGGCCTATCTCTCGCCAAGGAAGAACAACTCCTCTGTCGTTACGTCTCCAAGTAAGTGACTTTGAAATTATCATGGACGTTTAAACCCTTGTTAAGTTGTAATAAAAGCGAAAAGGTACATGTACTTCGAACACTTGCAAGGTGGAATTACTGTTTTCTTATTATCTTCATCGTATCCTCTTATATCTTTGCTGTTGGTTTAAGATTGATGCTAAAATGAAAACAGTATTATGATTATTATTAAAAGACATATGTGCACGCCTCTGGCTGACACGTACGCAAGTTAGCACGTTAAAGCACCTAGCAACGTTTTGTCTGTCTGATTAAAACCATCCTTAGTCATCAGGGTGTATAATGACAAAGCGTGTACGCGCTGGGCGTGTTATTGTAGCATTTTCATAGAATAATTAATTCGCGTTCGTCAAACGGTTGACGACTGTTTCTGCGCCGCCAATTATAACTTTTATTTGGATGGCTTTCTCTGTGATCGACTGAAATAGTGATTAGTAATTGAGCAATTGCAAAGTGTAATAACGTTGATTCGAAACAATGCCATTTACTGTACTTTGCATGCAGCGGCGGTATAATAAACTGCTTAAAACTACTAAAATCAAAATGTAAGTACGAATCAGAAGCTTTGTGTGAATAACTAATGCTACTAAAATGCTGATACTGCAAAAGAAAACTTGAAGGCTCTTCTAATTTTCTCTCAAGAATTTCGGCAATATTTTGAGTTGTGAAATTCAAAAGTCGAAATAAATGTCAACTAATCAAGGCGTCAACAAACATACAGAAATAGATACTGTTGCGCTATGAAGCCGGGTAGTTTCAAAGCATTAAATCTGGGATTGGAAAATAATTTTAGTGCCAATTGGATACCTTGTTTTTTTTTTATCATGGTGCATGAAGATTCCTTTCGAAAGTCGATAAAACTTAGACTCCCAAACGCAACAATGAAAACTTACTGGAAAAATTAAAGTTGAGGACCTAGTGATCAATCCCCCTATTCCCGATGGAAGACTGCCCATCGTTGAGTGTAGGTGATAAATAATATTCTTTGTCCATATTGTCGTTGAAGAATTTGAGAGAGATAAAAAGTTTACACAGAAGGCATACTGTTTCTCTCCTGATTTATATTAGCCGTTCCTGCTGATATGTTCGGGATAATGCCGACCATGCTACTAATTTCCTAGAAGACCCAGAGTTTACTCCATTGTTCTCAACACATTTACGGTCAGTCAGATTTCAGCATCTTATCATAGCAATATTGTAGTAATTTCGGAAAAGTACATTTTTGAGTTTTGTATTTTCGAAAAATAAACTTTGTTCAAAAAGCGATCTCGAGGCATCGATCTTACAACTGGCGCAATCATCCAGTAGGATCAGGAATACGCGACCAAGAAAAGACGTTCGCAAACCGTCGCGTCGGGACTCCATCCGGCCTTTTGGACTTGGTGGTGTTCGTGTAGTGACAGTGAGCATTGAAGTGGATTCATATTTTTGGAAATCCAATCCATCGAGGAACACAACATTGGGAAACCAACTCGGATGTTTATAGGAGTAAGAGACGCTAAAGATCGTTTTCTTAGTGTTATAAGTGCAGCTTATTTTTTTCATTAACCGCTTCAAATTTCAATGAGTATTGATATATCGGAAACCCTTGAAAATTTGGATCTTAGTAACGACTCGACTGTATCCTCATTTACTACCTGAGCCCATACTTTCACAAGTTCGTGTACGTTTAGTACAAACAAGTAATTACTACAATTATGAATACTTTGATGCCTGAATATTAAAGCTGTGTACCTGAATTTGACGGCAACAGTAACGATCTAAATCGATATCTGCGAGTAAGCAAATCCCCCAATTTTTATGATCATGCCAATACAAGCGATTTTCAAAATACATTTTTATTGAACTCCATTCTTTCGTGCTGAATCTTTAATAAAGATTCATTCAGTGAAAACCTATACTGAACTCTAAACTTTATTAACTACGAGGTTTTCTGACTAACGCGATGGAGTTTGCTTACATAGAGACATTTGCTTGCTTAGGCAATATCAAAATGAGAAATTTCATGAAAGATTGCTGCATATTTTAAACAATTTATGTAGCTAGGTCAATATCCACGGAGCTACCGAAAGTGGTAAAACAATAAACGCAATTTGTATCAAAAACTTGCGTTAAAAAACTACCTTTCAGGATGAGGCACCACCATCAGGTACATGAGACCAAACTATTTGGTGATTGAGGAAGAAAATGTACGGTATTTTCAAAAAGTTGTATATAGACTCAGCCCAACTTTATAGAATCTTTCAAATTTCAAAATTCGCTATTTAGACCCAATGAATAAGACTTTAAATCTCAAACCTACAATAATTTTTTGTGAACCCAATATGAACATCGCTGTTATACTAACGATGCTCAAACAAGGGATGTTCTAAAGGAAAATATCCTTGATGGAATAGACCCACAAACTATAGAAAATGTGGTTCCAATAGAATTAAGAAGATGGACTACTGCTAGGCCAGCCGCGGCAGCCATTTAACTGAAATTGTTTTTCATGAATAATCAGAAGATGTATTCTATTGAATAAAGTATCGAGTGTTACATATTATCGAAGAGTGTAGTTTTAATACCAATTAAAAAAGAAACCAACGGATGGCCCACCCGTTAGTTCTTTATAGACCCAGAAATTGCTTTCAAATTTTATCCATGTCAGTCTACAGTGTATTCCACAAATCATCACACAAGCTTAGTGCTTTAATACCAGCACCCAAAATTTTCAGTTTGTCTCATCCTAAGAAATAGATGTTTTACCTACTAAACTTTCACGATGTTTTCAATGATTCAGTTAGTATTGAAAATCTCATAGAATTAGAGGCCGTCCTACACTTCGGAGATGGCTATCTTTTGCAAGAATCAAGTTACTTTGCTTAAATGCTAAAGACAATACATAATTTCAATTATCATTTTATTTTTTATAACCAAACCAGCTCTCAAGCGTTCCAGCAAGAGGAAAATTATGAAAGTTATCGATCATATCTCGCTCATCCCCTCGACAGCAAACAATCAGTTACCCCGTATTGTAGGTATCTGAGAATTTCCGGAAATTACTGTCTCGGTTAAACACCTCATTTTTCAACACTCCACCATGAAATTACTTTCGCTTCTCGCGCTGTGTACGTATCCTGGCTGAATTTGTTACTGCGGCTCGTAATGCGGCCTGAAGAGGAAGTTGACAAGTATTCGGCATTGAAGATGTATCCTGCCCGCAAGAGTCGCAAAATTAACTTGTCGGCGACGTTTGTTGGAATGCAGCTATGTTTTCGCAGCTCCAGCAGTCCACAGGATGATAATAAGTTCTTTCTGACAGTCTAGAGCGGTCATTTGAAGTGAGACCAAACAGTTTTCTGCGTTGCTAGACAACAACTATTCTTACATATTTCAATTAACCACATAGATATTGCATGTGAACAGACAGTGTCTCTAAACAATGGTATAATCAAATTTCAATTCCACTAAAATAACGTTTTAAAATTAACAAAGGTTAAACGAGTTAAAATTTGTAAAGCCATTTTTGCGTCAGCTGAGGTATAACCAAAATTTAGGGGATGAGGAAATGAGAACGGAAGCAGATATACATTCTGCCAGAAAGCCATAATGTACTCATGCATGCTGTAAGAACCACGTGAGCAGGCCAACAGCTTTACTTCTTTTTTGAAAGACGTATAGCAGCATAATTTACGAACGTTAGATGGCAGTTTGTTGAAAAATGACACACAGTTGTATTTTGACGATTTTAAGGAAGAGTGCATGGCTTTGTACATAGAGCAGGTTATCGCTTTTTGCATTGTGGCTGTAATATTCGCTGAGGGTTTGAAATAAGTTTCGATACACTTTCACCAAGGTCACATATTTGAGAATATAAACACAAATAACCGTAAATATTTTGTTGGCTTCATATAAGTTACGACAACTCTCTCGTTCTTTAAGACTGAATGTTATTTTAAGATACGTTCCTGATTCTCAATACCATATCTATATCTTCTAAGGTCCCCAGATCATATTGAGAATATGGAATATTGTACTCAGGATTAAATGGTCCTCCAAAGCTTAGAACTGATTTCAGCTGCAACAAGGCGTAGAATGCTTTGTTCATAGACTGCAGACACGTTCTACAGGGTGGCTTTGAAGTTGAGTCATTAATTTTCAGATAATGATTGTAGAAGGAAGGTAAACCAAAATATGTGTGTAAAAATAAAATAAAAATGTTTACCTTGTTTTATAAAGTATCCTCCCGACAAGTATTTCAGTGCGGACCTGTATTTGATCGTGCGGTCTTGGAGCACAACATGCCCTCCCCTGTGAGGTCTTAAGTCACCTGATTCACGAGCCCTTGTACTACATTAACAAAGGCAGGGAAAGGTTGGTTGCACTCGATTGGAAACCGATCCGCATAAATCCGTGATGCCGCGTAAATAACAATCATGGCCACAAGTTCAGCATTTTCATAAACATGTGCCATTTCGGATTTCGTTTGAGCCACGCAACAGACACCACTATTCACTCACGCGTTACCGACTGACACTGACTGTACACAACTGAATAAAATAATTGTAAAAACATCGTTCCAAATTCTTTGGCTTTTTGTTTCTGATGCGATGAACCGATAAGGCGTATTATATCCGTTGTTGCCAAACACGAGCACATAATATTATTATTGAGACAGGGCGGTACTCAAACTTTCAAAGGGCTATAACTTTGTTACTTTAATTTTACCAGAAAAATGGTAAAGGAAAAAACATTTCTTTTGATCAGATCTACTCACTGTTAAAATAAATGACTCAACTTCGAAGTATATGCTTAGAGAATGTGAGCGTCGAATCGAATGGGTAACAAGCAGCTTATCTCATTTTACATGAAAAAGTCTATTGGAACTTACTTCTGCATTGTATAGTTAATAACAACTACTATTGACACAATTGGTCTTATTCTTGAATGTTTTCACCTGCAACTGCTGAAGTGGTGTCCACCAGCAAGCATAATAGGTTAGGTTAGGTTTCTTGTGAGTGCACCAATGACGATCCTCCACTGCGACTCTTTGGTCTATTATGGCTCACACCTATTTATATTTCCCCCAGTAGCTCCGACCTCCTGAGGAAGTCGATCAACTTGTCTGGAGAAATATGCTTCAAGTATTCTGCTTGGAGTACACGTCTCCAAATATGTTGTACCTCAGGCTGGTCCAACATACGGCCCGCGGGCCGCATGCGGCCCGCGAACTCCTTTCTCGCGGCCCGCTTTACGGGTCATGTGTACATCACATGTATAAATTACTCTCAAATACCGAATATGCACAATTTTTACATTAACTCTGTAATAATGTTGTATAGAAAGATTTTATTAATGCGGCCCTCCAAACTGCATTTTTTGTGAAGTGGCCCTTGGCCCTGTTGTAATGATTCTGGCAATTGCGGGGCATCTGCACAAACATAACAACTTGGCCCAAAGTAGAGCCCTGAGGTGCCCCTGAGTTATACACTTGTAGTAGAACATGAACATTCCTTGCATCTAGGTGCGATATTTTAGCTCCATGGCATAACGCGTACACCTTCAGATTCACTTTTTCAAGCATAGAACTTAGACAAAATCAAAAGCTTTTGACAGGTCAAAGAGCAGAAAAAACGACATGCTTACCATTATCGAACTGATGGTATATTAGAGTATACTAAGGTAGCGTCAGCATCTCGTCTCTACAGGACTTCTGGCCTGAATAACACGCTTGTAAACTCCGTGATGTTTGTTTTAGAAATGAAAGGAGAAGGCCGTTTCTGAATTAGTTTTCCCGATAATTTTCAAAATTTCTTTACACAGACATTTTTCTGTAGTTCTCAATATCCTTTGGGTCACCTTTTTTGAAGGCTGGGTCGACGACTGTCAGTTTTAGTATGCTTGGAAAATAGCTGTTTTCGAACGATTTATTTACGAGGTAAGTCAAATGAGGGAGTATCAGGTCATTAACAAAATATGAATAAGATGAAGATTTCTTATTTTTGACCTTTTCAAGCATTTCACTAACCTCAGAGTTATTGGCAGGTGTAATGAGCAATGAATTTAGTACAGTTGCCCCTTTTGTTAGTGGTAATGAATAGTTACAACCAAATAACTTAGACATTTATTGAGGCACACCTGTAGAGAAAACAGGTCTCCTCACAATATTGATCCAGTGAAAAATAAAAATTAGGTTTTCCAAATTTCCCACAAAGATGAAAATTGTTGGTATAGACCTTGAATTGAGGAGTTTTGATATAATATTCAAAATGGTGTATTTGAGGTGTGTACCAATTTTCAGCTACGTGGAACTTTTTTCAAACATGCAATATATTTTGCAGCATTTTGTCATGTCACAAATAATTACAGGCCGCTAAACAATACTAAATAAAAGTTGTTTTTCTCAATTTACTTTTCAACCACATCCTATTATTCAACGGAATTTTGTCAGAGTTGCCAGTTGGGGCCATATGTGATGACTTCGATGTAAAACAGTTAATTCATTCAGATAGGTCGTCAATCTGTAGATTTTTCTTACTCCCCGTATAATAACGACTCAAATACAATATTTGAGGGAATCATAATCATACCAGTTCTTGTTTGAGAGCGATAAAATTATCTTCAACAAAACACAGGGGTCATCTTTATCAGAACCTGTATATTTCGAAGCACCATTTGTAGAAGAAACGGCAAAAACTAGATGGGCTTCCTAAAATCACTTACTACAATTCATTTCTATCAATCGACGTATTAATCTTGTCAGCCGTCGGCAGCCATTCACAGCCATTTGCCTATGCTCCGCGCGAGAGTTTATTTTCGATTTCTTTCATAATTTTTGTCTAGAGCAGGCGCCCAATAAAGAACAAACTCCAAAAACCGTATATTAATAATGAAAAGTTAGGAGCCAGCGGGGTATATAAATACTCTGTAGCTATCATTAACGTCGATTATAGCAAGGCAAGCGTCTTGCCTTACACAGAACTTCCAACGTATACTATCACCTGAAACTTTTCCGCTAATACATACTGCATAGTATTCCCAAACTTCAGAAACTCCCGTAAAACTTTTATCAACCGGTAGTCGAGTCATTTCTGCGATCCTACATTGTAGTGGAACTTCAGTGGCGAAACAGGCACACTGAACATTTTACAACAGTTACAAGAAATGGAGAAACATTACCTAAATACCATTAACTAAAACTGGATATTCCGTTAAATAATATACCTGAACTACTGTACATGGTGACTTTCCAATATATGCCGGATACATAGATCTGGAAAAAATAGAACTTCTTTCTAGTAGCATATACACCAAAGTCTTAAAATAACCAAGACATCAGGTCAAAAAACTGCATGTTCAGGTGTTCAGGAAGGTAATCTTCTCGTCTTCGGAGGGGGGGGGGGTTGACATCAGTGCCTCTGAGATAAAAATTAAAAACTTGACTGGCGAACGGATGGCAGATGACAACCCTACCCTTGTACCGTTAGGGTACAGCCTAAAAGTGATTAAATATTAAATCTAATTTAAAAATGAACAATTTATTGTTA
>CAVLJG010000009.1:10590036-10678524 GCA_963669975.1 Acanthoscelides obtectus
GCGTATAGTGGGACTTCGGGAAGCTGGACTTTCGGGCAATTGCAGTTAGAGTGCAAATAAGAGTAGACACTGTGGTTAGGTGTTGTCAGGCATGGCTTCGAGAAGGCCGTACGCAAAGAGCAAGGGGCACTGGACGCCGCCGTAGAACAACAGACCATGAAGATCGCCGCCTAAGATTATTGGCCTTAAGGGACCGTTTCTCCACTACCAGGTCCATTGCAAATGAATGGTTTGCAGAACACGGAAGACCTATTGGCATGCGAAGTGTTTACCGACGAATGAGAAGTTTTGTCTTGTTTTCATACCGGCCACACTGGGTCCTCCCTTTAACTCGAGAACACCGACGTAATCGCCTTGAGTGGTGCAGACAACGGTCACTCTGGGATCAGGAATGGAACAGTATTGTCTTTAGTGACGAGTTTCGATTTTGTTTAGGCATGCACGATGATCGTGCCAGGGTTAGAAGGCGACGTGGTGAAAGGAGGAATCCACAGTTTTTTGTTGAAAGGCATGTTCATCACACTGTTGGAGTTATGGTTTGTTGTGCTATAGCTTATGATTCCAGGTCACCTTTAATCTTCATCAGAGGTAACATGAACGCGCAGCGTTATATCCACGAAGTTCTAGAACCCCATCTTTTACCCTATCTTGACACCCTGGCAGATCCAACTTTCCAACAAGATAATGCCCGACCACATGTTGCAAGAGTCACAATAGACTTCGTTTAACGTAATGATGTCACATTGTTACCATGGCCACCAAGATCTCCCGACTTATCTCCAATTGAGCACGTGTGGGATATGATGGGTAAGAGATTGCTCAATTTGCAACGTCCTCCTCAGACTCTAGAAGCACTTCGAGAGGAGTTGGTGGTTGCCTGGAATGAGATACCACAGGAGGACATTGACCACCTGATCAGAGCATGCCTAGGCGCGTTGGAGAATGCGTAGCACATCAGGGTGTATCCACACATTATTAAAGGTCAAAGTTCTTTAAAGCAGTGCAATCATTTTGAAACTTATACAAAATCTAATTAAATAAAACCATTTAAACTGGTGTTCGGATTTATATGTCACTTAGTATAAGTCAGTATATTACTAGTTTTCATGGTTTGATATTCTATCAGATGATTTGAAGGTTGATATGTCCTAAAAATAGCATTAACTCTAATTTCTTTTATTGCCTTTATGTCGACATCTTTTTTGAATAGGTCTTGCATGAACCAACTAGTTTTAATAGGAAAAGATCTACCCTTGTTTTTCTCTTCACGTACTTAGAAAATATAAAAGGAAGCGACTTCATTTCTGAAAATAAAGTTTTACTAGACAACTTTCTGCCAACCTGAGGCACTATGCAAGAAAAAATAATTATATTTTGCCTTCGTACGCTTTTTCTCTTTTACCATGAGGCTACGATACATCACCTTGCGGGTGTGAACGAAAACGCGGTAGGCACTAGTATTGTTTTTTAAAAAACAATCAGCAGCTAATTCTTTGCGAACCCAGCGCAGTATGCAAAAAACTGATTATCTCTTGTTTTTTGCCTTCTTTCTCCTTCGAGGGTACCTACGTCGCTGGGGTTGTTTTTAATAACGATCGGCTGCCAACTTTCCGAGAAAAATTGGTCCCGCTTAGTTTTTCCTTTCTAACGTGAGGATACATTCCCCATCTCGCGGGGGCGGCTTAAAACACGGTGAGCAAAATATTGTTTTTCTGCCAACCAGCACAGTAGCGAAAGAATGTCGTCATTCTGGTATAGTATTTAACGAATCCGAAGTGTATGTTTGTCCAATGGTATGTGTTCCATGTTTCGTTGGATGTCAATTGAAGTATTTGCTTTACGAAACCGCTATTGTTAATCATTCAATGACGAGTCAACTATAATGTACGGGACACACCTGGGCGGTTTTGTGAGACATTGTAAAATATTTATGGACTAAATCATCAGTGCGTTGATACAACGGCTCGCCTGGAAAATGCTTTACTATTCAATTAATAGAACAAAATGTTCTCCAACCGGTGATACGTAGACACTGAAAAGGGAGCCAGGCCAAAATTTATGTAAAGCTGGTAGACATACGTATGTCTTCAGGATTTGTAGGACAGTACCTAACGCTTCATTGCATGTCCCCATTAAGACACTTCACAAAGACCTTGACACCCCTTACCTAAGAAACTATACTAAGCGACATATAAATCCGAACACCCAGTTTAAATGGTTTTATTTTAATAAAATTTGTATAAGTACTTAATGAAGCATAATAAGTAAATGATAAAAATTTCAAATGATTGCACTGCTTTAAAGCCCTTTGACCTTTAATAAATGTGTGGATGCCCCCTGATGTGCTACGCATTCTCCAACGCGCCTAGACATGCTTCTGATCAGGTGGTCAATGTCCTCCTGTGGTATCTCATTCCAGGCAACCACCAACTCCTCTCGAAGTGCTTCTAGAGTCTGAGGAGGACGTTGCAAATTGAGCAATCTCCTACCCATCATATCCCACACGTGCTCAATTGGGATAAGTCAGGAGATCTTGGTGGCCATGGTACTAATGTGACATCATTATGTTGAAAGAAGTCTGTTGTGACTCTTGCAACATGTGGTCGGGCATTATCTTGTTGGAAAGTTGGATCTGCCAGGGTGTCAAGATAGGGTAAAAGGTGGGGTTCTAGAACTTCGTGGATATAACGCTGCGCGTTCGTGTTACCTCTGATGAAGATTAAAGGTGACCTGGAAGCATAAGCTATAGCACCCCAAACCATAACTACAACAGTGTGATGAACATGTCTTTCAACAAAAAACTGTGGATTCCTCCTTTCACCACGTCGCCTTCTAACCCTGGCACGACCATCGTGCATGCCTAAACAAAATCGAGACTCGTCACTAAAGACAATACTGTTCCATTCCTGATCCCAGAGTGACCATTGTCTGCACCACTCAAGGCGATTACGTCGGTGTTCTCGAGTTAAAGGGAGGACCCAGTGTGGCCGGTATGAAAACAAGCCAAAACTTCTCATTCGTCAGTAAACACTTTGCATGCCAAAGGTCTTTCCGTGTTCTGTAAACCATTCATTTGCAATGGACCTGGTAGTGGAGAAACGGTCCCTTAAGGCCCATAATCTTAGGCGGCGATCTTCACGGTCTGTTGTTCTACGGCGGCGTCCACTGCCCCTTGCTCTTTGAGTACGGCCTTCTCGAAGCCATGCCTGAGAACACCTAACCACAGTGTCTACACTTCTTTGCACTCTAACTGCAATTGCCCTAAAAGAAAGTCCAGCTTCTCGAAGTCCCACTATACGGCCCCTATCAAACTCACGAAGTTGACGAAATCGTACAGGTCTCCGTACTACTACGCATCGTAACCGATCGTAAAGGATGTCAAGAACCAAAATCCGCCAACGTTGATTCTTTACTGCGGCTGAAATATTCATTTTTAGAGCGTTCGTGAATTAAAAAAAAGCAGTATAAAAACCGGAATGTCCAACTGATAAGCTGAAAATTTTTTCACTTGTTATTTACTGTAAGATAAATACATTCACCAACTTTTATTAAAATAAAACCATTTAAACTGGGTGTTCGGATTTATATGTCACTTAGTATATATCAACAGCAGGAAAAGAAACACTGTATCTTTACTAACAGAGCATCCACGTATTTCTACACTAGTTATTTTCAATCACCATGTCCAGATTACGGAATGTTTCTCTTGTTTCAACCTTCCTGCTTGTAGGCTGTCTAAGTTCACATATAGGAATATAAACAAACCATCTGTCAATAAATAAATTTAGGATGTTACTGATTGATATTGTTAAAGGAACCCAAATTGTCGGATGACGTGTACGAAGGCTTTCACAAATATTTACGAAATTTCTGGTGGTATTTCCAAGTTACTTTTCAACTCAAATCCATTGATGTGACGAAAAAAGCTAATAGAAAAATGTTTCTCGCAGAATCTAAAAACATGCACTGGTTTCGAAAACGTATTCATAATGTCAAAATCTAATGTAAGTACAAATGCCTCAAATCGTAACATCACAACGGGAAAAAGTACTAATATGGAAACTTGATTAACAACTCATACAATAAAAACAAAACGATATGGAATATTGTCAATTCGCATAGAGGAGATTAATGCAGAAACGATAACATTGACTGTATCTCTGGTGAATACTTATCTACTGACAATGAAAAAAGATGTCATCGAGTTTCTTTAATATATCCAATGAGTGTAATACGGCTTATAACAACACCAGCACCATGATTTCAATCCTGTTATCACCAGTGGCGACATTTAAGTAATCAACAACATATCTAATAAAAAAATACCTGATCCGATGAGATTCCCGTTTCACTAATTAAAGATAATGGTGATATTATTGCACCAATACTTGCTGAGCTAATCAATGCTTTAGTAATAAGGTACTTTTCCATCTGCATCAAAATTAGCTACTATCATTCTTATACCAAAAAATGTGATCCTCTAGACTTCAACTAATTACTCAAAAATCATAGAAAACTCATTGCAATAAAGATTGAGTATTTTTTAACACGCTTTTTTTATCCGATCAGTATTCCCTGAGATGAGAGGGGGGGAGATCAGGAACTTCTTGAATATCCTGTATAAAATGATCTTACCTTTGTTGCGGACCTGGGTTTGAATTAGTATAAAAACTACCATACACGTATATATATATAGGCATCCACAGCGGCCCTCTCCTGGACTATGAGGATGCTGCAATGCAAAGGTCAGGCGTAGTGCAGAACGTTTTATGGAAAGACCTCAACTGCTAGCCCAGCAGAATCCGCTGTATTATTGTAATGTTGGGTGGGTTCAGCATGACTTGCTGCATACAGGATGTCCTACTGCTCAGACAGATCGCTGAACGTCCACATCACTGTTAGAGTCATGTAGAATGCGTCGTTACTCACGGACACGTGTTCCGAGAACAATATCTTTCCGAAAGTAAATGACAGTAAAGTACAGCAATAAATAACGTAAAATCGAGCCTAATTGCAATAAAAAATGGACAGAAACCGTTATTTTGACTTATAACTGGGCGATGAAATCATATAACTCCACTATCAACAGAATGTGCCATTGTTCGAGTAACAATGAGCAATGCCGTGACTCAAAATATTCCTAAAGTGTATAAATAAGGAGAGCTTCGATAACGCGTAATTAGTAGATTGGTTTTACAGCGACCAACATTGCTTTTCCGTCAAAATGGTAAGTACTCTTTGTAATCCATTTAATTCGCGCTTAGAAGTGCCCTTAGGTGGAAAGTCGCTTCTCTCATAAGAGTTGATAATATTTAGTGACGTAAAATCGAAAACAGCAAAAGGGAAAGACAGAGGATTTCATGAGAAGCTCCAACGTTCTTGATGAAAATATTGTTAATTACTCGTATATATTTTTGATAAATATTTTAATGGAGGTAAGAGCAGGTAGAAATACGAAATTATGGAATAAGAACTACAAGACCTATGTCAGCATAAAATCTTGAATGAAAGTGTGTGGAATACAAATCATCTGCCTGCAAACTTGGCTATCCGGACTATAGTGAAAGTAGAAAGTGGTGGATAAAATCATTTCAAAAATATATAAAAAATAACTTAACAATAATATGACCTTGTTGCATCATTAACATCACATCATAATATTAAAAAGTGTGATTTAAATGGCGGAGTCTAGCCATTGGTCAATGTACTCAACCAATATTTGGAATATATAAGAAAGTCTAAATTAAATATATACGAGTACTATAGACTATAATAATTTCTTACTTGATACTTGATAAAGTATTAAATACTTCCAAAACGTCGATGTTAGTGTACATAAAATATATGCAACTGCTACCAAAATTTCTGTGTTACTGTGTGCTTGAAATATTTGTTTTAATAGTGACATAAACTTGTGATGATTTTCTGTATTCCTAATATTGATGTTCAAAGCATTATAACATTTGCCGGCGTTATATTAGTACGAACGCTGAACCTGGTTGTGCGATGGCTATTATGGATAATGTTCTCATATACCTTGAATTTATATCACGAATGCTTGTCGAAATGCTAGCTTGTTCCATAAACGTAGTGGTGAATGAGTGGTTATAATAAATTTTATAAATGGTAAAAATAAATATTTGAATAGGTTATTAATTTTGAGACATCCTAAACCTTTGATTGGATCAGTTACATGATCATATTTCCTTCGATTGTTGATGATAATGATTCCACAAAAAACGTTGGAAATCATCAATTACTCGTATAATCGCTTTTCTTAAAAAAGCTGAGGAATTACCTATTGGCATATAATAGTTACAGCCTAAACAGCATATTTTGATGACGCTGTGATTAGACCTAAAATTTTGCACACATGACTAATAGCAGAAGAGTTATAAATACTTTCGATATCAATATTAATTTTAGCCTTAGTGATTTTGGAATTGAAAGCTTAACAATAAATGAGTATCATGAACATAACAAATTACCCTCAAGTTTTTAAATTTGCCATCCAAATCTAATGTATATATTAACAAACAGAGGGGTCCTAGGAGTTAACCTTGTGGCACCCCTGAAGGAACATTCCGCAAATTTGAAATACTTGTTCCCAGAACCGCCAAACATATGATGCTAGGAAATGTAGGGCCGATTGATCAAATCCAAGATAAGTATGCTTAGCTGAAAGTAGGCTTACTGTGTCGAATTCCTTACTAAAATCGAGAGAGACAAGAACGATTGCCAGGTTGTTATCCAAATTGGCGATTATATCATCATCTATAACAGATTCGACATCAATAGTGCTAAGCTTTTTTCGAAAGCCTGCACCTCAAGCAGTATATTGTTAGTACAAGTAAGCTCTAAAATTTGTTTGTAGATTGCTTTCTCCAATAGTTTGGAAAGAAATGGACAAAAGGCTGACAGGTCTCAAGTCACCGACTTGTCCTGGATTGTAGGTTTAGGAAGTGGCATAACTAGTGACTATTTCCATAGTGTGCGACAAATATCCTGTCTCTACGCAGCAATCTATAATGTGAACCAAGGAACTGGAGCATTAGTTTTTATTTTATTAACAGCATCCGATACACCATGTGTATTGAGAGTTCTTAAATAAAAACTTGTTTGATTAGTAGGTTTTGAATTCGAATAGTGCTTAATTGCATCTCGACATGCTAAACCATTCAAGTTAAAAACAGATAAGACTCACATCAGCTATTCCACCTGGAATATTGGAAGCCTGAATCTTCATTGATTTTAAAGCTTTATAAAAATCTTTTGAGTTGTTTTGGTTACTTAGAGCTTCAAGGCAGATTGTTTTCTTTTATACTGTTTGATTTACATTGGTTTCTTAAGACTCTATAGCTTTCCCAGTTTTCATTGTTGTTATACCTCTTAAATTTCGATAGAGCTTTGTGTCGCTTTTTTTATCAATGGACGCAAATTTCGTGTTAGCCACGGTGATTTAGGCTTTGTTACATGAACATTTCGATAAGGAGCATGAATATCAAATAGTTTTCTGATATTGTCAGTGATAATAAAGCATGACAATGTTTCATGTAGACTATTTTTTCAGCGGATAGCCTTCATCTTCGGCTTAGCCTTCCTGGCAGTATGTGGTAAGTATCTTTATTGTTTAAAAGAAACAACGATCCGCTAATTTGCTAACATGGCGGAGGATACAAATTTGTATTTCTGTGTCTTTGACGGTATGAGGAATAACAGAGTAATCTATATAATAAAAATTCAATCATTGCTTCATCCGGCAACTAAGATTTCAAAACCAATGTAGAAATAATGATTAAAAAATTGTCCTTTCTTAGTTATTTCATAGATTAGTACTCACAGTATGCTGCAACAAGAAGCAATCCTGGACTGATCTCGTGAAAACAATGATATTGAACTAAGCTCTAACAAAGTGTTCATACGTGTTGTGTTGTAACGAGTGCTGTACATTTTATTTTCGCTTCTTTTATGGTCTATTAGTAAAAACTTCTTCGGCTTGAAGTACAGCTCATTTTAATCAGAAAGACGATTATGCAACGAAGGTGGACCCTACAGGTCGTAGATGAGGACAGGGTACCATTAGAAGAGAAGAAAGGTTGCATTTTACATAAAGTTTGCCGATTACTGATATCCCATCTCAATTTAAAATTATTTGAAATACTCGTACCTGCTGTTTGCCCGAAATCACCTAAAACAGTTTTCACAAATAATTATAAATCGGGCAAATTTCATGTAAATAGCAACTTGATTCCGCAAGTTGTTTGTCTTGTAGAGTATTTGCAATCCATATCTAGGGCTCGTTGCATAATAATTCCTTATTTTTAATCATCTATTATTTCACAAAAAAATATTTGTATTGATATCTGGAAACAGAAGTAAAAATCAAAATATAACGTTTATTATCTTTTTTATCATTTTGTCATTCGCGCGTTAAATACATGATGTGACACAACTCTAATAGTTATTTACCTAACAAGTGCGGAAAGTGGTGCAGATTTTATCATACATCCACTTATTTACGATATATAATGAAAACAAGTACCACAAATGCAGATAAATAGATATAGTGTTCGAGAAAAAGCTTGATATATCGGTTTCTACTTAGGCGAAGGCTTTGACTTTAACTTTAGTATATTTTTCTTGCTTTTGTTGCTGACCCCAGATGCTTTCTGTGGGGATTTTTAATAAATAAATCATATGTCAACATATCAAGCACTAAGGCAGCAGGTGGCAGTATTCGAAAACCTATTTAATATATTTCTTCGAAGCTTACCAGAATAAAATGGAGAACGTAGAACATTGAGGTTGGAAACGAAATAAAGATATTGACAATAGAAAACTAGATCTATTTTATTCCATTCTGATGACATGAAGTGGAAAGTCAGTGAACTATATCTACATATTGGCTATCCTATCTCGTCTTTGGTTTATTTCTATTGATAGGGATAAACTAGTCTTGATCCATCAGTAGCTCTACAAGGTATTACTGAAATACAAAATTTTCACAGCAAAACCGCCTGGAGATGAAGGCGTAACTCCACCAGCTGCAGACGGACCAGGACCATCACCACCTGCAGACAAACCAGAACCACCCCCAGCTACAGATGGACCAGAGGCAGCAGCTTCACCAGCTGCAGTTGAGAGCACATCTACAAAACCTCCAGACAAACCAGAAGCTTCACCAGCTGTCGATGAGGAAGCATCTCCTCCATCTGCAGATGAGGGAGCATCTCCAGCAGCTACCAATGGCGGAGCATCGTCACCATCTGCAGATCAGGGAACATCTTCACCTCCACCTGCTGCAGATGAAATAAGTTATGATGAGGAAGTATCTCTACCAACAGAAGTACCAGCCTCGGATAGGCTCGCACCTCCACCAGCTACAGATCAACCAGGATCTACGTTAGCTGCGGATGGGGGAGCATCTTCAGTAACTGTAGACGAGGCAACATCTTCACCAGCTGCAGATGGGGCAGCATCTTCGCCAGCTGCAGATGGGGCAGCATCTTCACCAACTGTAGATGAGGCAGCATCTTCACCAGCTGCAGATGAGGCAAAACCTGCACCTGCTTCAAATAAGGGAGCATCTTTAACGGCTGCTGATAAATCAGAACCAGCAGGTTGGTTAACGTATCATTATTTGCTCTCATAGCCTAGACAAAATACAGCAAAAAATATTGCAAGTGCAAAGCAGAAAATTGGTACATATCTTGGAGATATCATTCTGTTTGATATATCAAAAAATCCTGTTTAATTTGGGATGCAATATCAAAGATATCACGGTTTGTCATATTTCTCTTAAAGGAAGAGACATAGCACAAAACTACCTCATAAAAAAATTGTAGAAAATCCAATTATCTATTAAAATTGATAAACTGTTAAAATGAAGATGGTGCTAGGAAAGGTACAAACGGTTCTGATGAGATATTAACAGGCTTCTTGGAATCCTCAACCAGTTCTTGTGATCTAACAATCCCAGCCTGATAATAAATACTACATGCACTAGCTACTGTACGTATTTACACGTTACCTAAAATGTGTCTTCTTTTTACGTGGGGATATAGGGCATAGCTATACAAATGAAAAACGATCACAGTTCCACCACATGCACCAGCAGCGCATTGATGCGCGTCGTGCTAATTTTTAATCAATATGGACGCGGGTTACTTTTTGCTCAATATAGACTATACATTTTTTCACGAAATTCGTCACGAGAGAATATTAATTACCCTACATGCACCATCGCTGATGGGTAATTACTGACGAGTTTGTACCTAAAACATGATGTAATTGTATGACAACATTCACGGTCTTGGCAACGTTGCACATTGTCGTCGAGCTATGTCAGTGGAGTTGCATCTCAGATTTTAGACAGATAAAGGTACATTTCAAAACGTATCTCTTGCTGTTATGCTATTATGTACACGATTTTAAAATTCAGGAACTGCATGGTCCATTTGAATATACATTAATGAAAAAAATAGAAAAAGTACCTCAATAGGAAAGGACTGGAATATATATTATGTGTATATTCTTTTTTATTCTGAGAATCCACATTTACACATTTTCATAAGAAAATACAAACGAGGTTTGTCAATTATGGCCTAACAAACTAACTTAAAAATCACATTAAAATAAACTAAACTTTCGGCATTGTAGGAGAAGGTTTTAGTCTTGAATTAGATGCATGGGACCTACAAAATAATGATTTTCAACCGAGTCTTTAATCATTGAAGATGAGTATTTTTAGGGTTTTTCAGACGCCTAATGGCTTATAGCTCAGAACTGACTAATCTTAGACAAAAGTCACAAAGAAAAGAAAATCTACGGGGCGACTAAAGACGGAAGGGAAATAAAAAAGTCCCTGATCATTATTATTTGACCTCATCTCAGTTATTATCTGCTCATAAAGTGCGCTCCTCACATTTTGTACACTCAATTCCATCCAGCAGCAGGTCTACCGGATATTTTTTTGAGACAATATAATACTTTTTAACCACTTTGATGCAAAAACCACAGGCGTTACAAAAATATAGACATTTAAATTATTTCATAAGTGTGTTTGGACTTATCACAGGTAGTGCAACGGAACTTAAGTTTGAAAACTGTTTGTGCAGAGATTTCCCAACCTTCGCTGCTTGGGCTTACTAAATTGTTGTTAAAAAGGAGCTTGTTCAAGACAATTTTTTGAGTAAAATCTATTTGTGCGCCTGCACCTGAAAACATGTTCATACCGATCGCTGATTCTGGATTTTTCTTTGTTTTTTCTATTTTTCCTTATTTATTTATTTATTTCCAACAGTTGAAACCCAATTACAGGAAACGCTGAAAAAAATAACAATTAAAGAGATGGTTCTTGGACTTAAATATATAGTATCACACATTCTAAATAAGATTGGATGATCTATAGCAGTTAATAATCGATGCAGAACTGTCACTTTAAATATCACACGATTCAGTAACACTGTTCATGACGCAGCACATGAGATTAATTGGCGATTTTGTCATAACATTTGTACGGCCAGCTTGACAATAGAATGCCGTTTGTTGTCGACTCCCTAGCCTTGGAACGCGGAAACATATTTTTTCAAGTAAATTTTGACAGTCAATTTTATTGTGAATGAGGCCATACAAAAACGACAAAGCAAATATGTTTCGTCTTGTTGACAGTGAATCCAAATTGAAAAACTCTAATAGGGCACTATGGTCACAACCTCTTTCTGGATAAGAACCTGTACATTTGAGGTGAAAATACTTTAAAGCTTTACGTTGAATGACCTCAAGGATCACGACAGAATTTTGGTATATAGGAGACCAAATCAGAGTCGCATACTCCAACTTGCTCCTGACAAAAGTAAAAAATAAAGTCATTAATGTATCAACATTGGAGAAACCCTTCCAGTTTCTGATACAGAAACCAAGTAGTCGAGTGGCAGCCGACGAGATATTGAAAATATGCTCAGTAAACGTTAGCTTGGTATCAAAAATGACTCCAAGGTCTCTATAACAGGTGCATCTGTCTATAACCTGACCATTGATGTTATAATTATCATAAATTAAATAGTTAACTTTTCTTGTATAAGTCATAACTTTACATTTCGAAACATTCAGACTGAGACAGTTTCGTGAACACCATGACGAAATTAGAGCTAAGTCATCTTGCAACATGACGCAATCCTCGACTGTCTTGACTGACGTGCAGATTTTAAGGTCATCAGCGAAAAACAAATGGAAACACTTCAGTTCAAAAGACAAGTCATTAATAAATATTAAAAACAATAATGGACCTAGATTTGACCCTTGAGGTACCCCGGACGTGGCCCGATAGTAACTCGACCTATGACCACCATATTCGACAAATAACCTTCTATCCCTCAAATATGAATTCATGAGCGACAGCATTGCATCAGACATACCCACTGTTTTAAGCTTATCCAGAAGTGCATAATGATCAACTTGATCAAACGCCTTCTGAATATCTGTGTAGATGACATCAACTTATCCCTGACCGTCCAGTACTTCAGAAATGTACTGAGTAATTAGAGCCAAGTTGGTGACCGTAGATCTGCCTCTCATAAACCCATGCTGATTAATAGAGACTGCACCCCTGACCGAGCAGTAAACCGCTTCAAAAGCGATGATCTCAAACAACTTGCTGAAATTGCACAAGATTGCTATTTGGCGATAGTTGGAAATATCAGAGATATCTCCACTTTTGTGAATAGGACATATTTTAGAGGTCTTCCAGATATTTGGATATGTCTGTGATTTTAGAATTAGGTTAAATATGGAAGCCAGCGGCTTCGCTAGTATATGAATGCAATCTTTAGGTAACGAAAAAACATGGATTACCATCACATCCAGACGTCATTTTGTTCTTTAATCTTTTCGAAGCCCTAATTACGTTTTCTTCACTTATATTTTTTAAAGAAATGATATCGTTAGTATTATTTGTTGGAGGAGATGACCCTAGTAGACCAGACGGGATAAAAACTATTGAAAAGAAGGTAGCAAAACTGTCCACTATATCCTGAGGCATATCGCAGACATTGCCGTTAAGCGTCATCCTTGGGGGGATTCTAGATTGCTGTTTTTTGATATGGGCAAATGACCAGAATTTGCTAGGATCATTGACAATGACATCCTCAACCGATTGGACGTAAGCAGAGTAGGCACTGATCTGGTTCTTAATGAGCTTCCTAAAATTACTGAACTGATCATAAGAAAACTTAGTACCGTCACGTTTCCAGTTCCTTCTTGGTATGTCCTTCTTCTTTTTGAAGATGAAATAACAGGCATCACTTACAAAATGATGTGAAAGAGCACAAACACGGAAGTATGTGAAAATGCTTCGCCCGCTTTAGCATGGAAGAAAAGACTACACCATGGGGTTTTTCCGCGGTTACTCCTACAGTTTCCTGAGACTTTGTTTAAGTTTGTTTTTTTTTGACGTAGTTAACGCATTGTATAACATTCCGTTCTACGACGAATAAATCGATTGTGAACTGATATCTGACGTTTTATTCCACGGATGAGCACGGTGACACTTCTTTTTTCATACTATTTACCGACAGAGTTTTCATACGTTCACTTGCATGACTGGATATTTTAATAGAGTTGTAAATAAGCGACAGACGGAAAATTGTAGTACTTTAAAGAATGATTTCTAGGCGATTCTTAAATCTGAAGTTGAAATCCGTCCTACTTCGGCGAGCTACAAACTTTTTATAAAGCCGGGAGATTGCGTAATCAATGTTTTATAGGTAAGAGTGAGCATTTTATATTTCGTCCATTATTTATCTAACCTAGCTAGCTAGTGTAACATGAAATATGATCGCACATCTTTAAACTAAAAACAAATCTACAACAACTGTTTTGCAGTTTTTGCATCCTGTTACTCGTGGCAGCACCGAGGCACCGCAGTAAGAGAATGTAGGAAACTCCACAAAGGTTTTTACTAGTTTTAAAATTCAATATACCTACATTTATTAGAACAAAGGCGCTTAAGAACAATATACCTGTATCTTTTTTCAAATATTAGCAACATGCTCCTTAGAACGTAAAAATTCCATCAATCTATATATCTAAGGAATGGTATACAGTGAACGGAGACTATAAGAACAAAACAGCAGAATACTTCACAATTTCCTTAAGATCCATGTTAATTTCACGAATTGTTTGATGTGTAGATTCGAAGCTAAAAGACGTATCAACGGCGTAAGTTTAAAGAGGAGAGTCAGATATAACCGTATGAATATCAGCTGTGTAGAGTAAAAACAATATTGGGCCAAGTACAGAGCCTTGAGGAACACCAGATGTAACAAGGCAAGGATTAGAGTATTGGTTATCCAAGTGCACCGCTTGGTGACGTTCAGAAAGATATGTTTCAAAGAAATTTAATGCTGTATTGTAGAAGCCATAGTAATATAATTTAGAGCGTAAAAGTCAAAGGCTTTGGAGGAACCTGCCATCATCTTGTTCTCTAATAATGTCATCTGAGACAATATTTTTAATATTATACTATCTTTGCAGCTAATGAAAAAGGATCCATCCGAAGAAAGCGAGGTAAGCTCCTGATTTAAGACTGAACAGCACTCATGGATAAGGCGCTTCCATTTTTACATGTGTTAACTATCATTTACTTATCACTGCAATAAACATTTAAGTATGCACTTGGTATTATTTCACGGCTTGAAAACCTCCCTAAAGTATACTATACTATACAATTCTAATACTGTATGATGTGAAAATCAGTATAATTGACAGCACTGGTTCAGCGACCTGCTAAGGCTGTGATAGGGCCTGGTCAAGTGAACAAAAATGTCAAATATCGGCATTTTCACTGACTGCGATGTTTGAATTGTGTAGTATTAGTGGTAACAAACCCTATAAGTCGAACATTCTGCTTGAATCAGAAAATTCAGAATTGGTGGGTATCACACACGCACTCATGAATTCTGTGCACAGCATGCAGCGGAAGTTAGCGTTATTAGTTTCTCAGAAGATGCTTCATTTATACAAACATGATGATCTACTTCTTGACAGATCGACACACAATAATCGACGTGTTGAAAAATCTGTCAAAAATTAATAAAACAAAATATCGGAAATGAGTGAAAATTATTTCCTGATTTAAGTTTAATACCTTGTTGGACATGGAAACAGAACTTTGCTTACATTATCTTTTTCATGAGAGATTATTAAATTTCAGGACGAACACGGCTTATCTGATAGAACAGCTAAAACTAGAATGAGAGTCAATCCTAGAAACCTATGCAAGAAACGATCTTCTCGTATTTGTCTTACAAGCTTACTTATTGAGAGACAATAAAAGGGAAAAGAATTGCTTGGTGTCTCTAACGGAATACGCTAATTATAACAACATAACCTTCTGCAATCTTTATGGGGATTTCGCTGACGTTTGGCCATGCTTTGTAGGCTCACTGCTTTGTGATTGGTCAATATCATCCTAATGTTCCGCGCCTAAGTGCGGTTCTTGAATTGACTAAGGTTGGTAAAGCCTCTTCTTGGATGTACGAAGTTCGACACGGTTAGGATGGGACGCCAAAGTCAGGCGGTCTCTCCTTAGAGGAAGGCTAGATAATATATAGTTTGGTTGTAGATGACCACATTGTTTACTTTGCCAGCATCGCTTTGCTAATTTTTTATAATTTTGTTTTCTGTACACTCAACTGTAGACCATTGTTGTTCAACCACTAAAATAAATTTTCTGTTCAAAGGTTTTACTATTTCTGTTGCACATTTTTCAATGAAATAAGTAATTGTGTTATTAGCAAAAAGCTGCATTCTACATGATTGAGCTACATTTACATTTACATACATAATAAGTAATGTTAGACCCAAATAGACGGTGCGATTGGCAGAACGATTCTGGGACTGTTTCCTGTTAAAACTGCAACAAGGCATAGTATCACAGTATATAGTACGTTTGATTACTATCTTTTATTAATTTCTGTTCCACAGAAGAGAAATCTGCACGGAAAAGTAGAACACACACTGCTGGAATGACCACTGACGAATTAAGTAAGTATCCAGGTGTCTTAACCTCTCTATATACAGGGTGTCCGCAAAGTTGGGGTTTTCCTTTACACGACGCGTAGATCTTGAAAACATAAGCAATTTTTCTTAGTACCATATACACCAATGTCTTCAGGGAACCGAGATAAAGGGCTCTGCAACATCAAAAATATCTTAACACCGTCCTGTAGCCGCGACCCGCGACATCACCGATTGGTACAAGGTCTCAACCCGACGGCAGAACTGGGTCGGGGTCAGTGTGTCAGGTCAGTAGGCAACCTTCAACCGACGGTTACGGTCACGCATGTAGAGGTAATCGCGTAGACGAGAATCCCTCAACAAGCACTAGAGACGTGACTAGAGAAGTGCAAGTATGAAAAACTAAAGTGTGGCAAACGCTGCGTGAAGAGGGGCCGTATCCTTTTCACGTCCAACGTGTACAAGCCCTTCAACCTGACGATTTTCCAGCAAGAGTGCGGTTTTGTGAGTTGTTGTTGCATCAACATGACAATAATCCGGACTTTTTGAAGTGCATATTGGTGAATAACTTTCGCAACACTCATGTTTGGTCAGTAGAAAATCCGTACGCTGTCCGTCGGGCACATTTTCAACAAACATTTTCGGTGAATGTTTGGGCTGGCATGGTGAACGGTATGCTCATTGGACCATTTACTCTCCCAAATCGATTGGACGGGATGCAATATCTAGACTTTTTGCGCCACATTTTGCCTTCCTTGTTAGAAGATGTGCCATTAAGTGTAAGACAATCAATGTGGTTTCTGCGTCTGCTCGGTAGCGCATCAGCTGATTTCATTTTCTGTTGGACCGGTATGATTTCGGGCAGAGACGTACTTAGCCCTTCTCGTCAACTGGAGAGTGAGTACTTTTTCCTTTACTTTTTTTACTTGGTCGCCCTCGTTTCACTACACATTACCTTTGTTATTTCAAGGGTAGTTGTTTCTGAAAAGGAAAACCCCAAACATCTAGTATGGTGGTTTGATAGATTGGCAGAAGAACGTATGTTATATTCTACGCGTACAAGTGTAGTTAAAGCTTTAACACAATGTTTATTATTTATATTGGTGGTAAGTACAATACGACGGATGCCTAACGTCAACAGTTTAGTCCATGAAATTCCTTTGTATACATCCAAAAATCATCAGAAATACCTAACCACCATATATATGAAGTTTGAAGACGTTCTTTAACTTTACGTCGTCCGCTTCATTTAGCAAAGTCCACAAAGCTTTTTCGTTCTTCTCCAGTGTAGAAACTTGAGAAGTGAAATCGAAAAAGCGCCAAAACTTACTAGCCACTGCATTTAGCATGCCACAACGGTAGCGCTTCCGAGCCTGATACGTAGATATGACATGATAATGCTCATAACATGTTCATGTAACAATTTTTCTCTGCACGAGTTGCCGTCAGCGGAGAGTTTCTGGCAGAGAAATCCCCTTGTCACTTCTCCGTGGATTCTCACTACTCACAAGATGATATTTTCGCTTTATCTCTACAGAACACTGGAAGGTCACGCTGAACCACGTGACACACGGCTGTAGAAGGGAAGTGGCTCAAGCATTCGTCGCCGCCGGGATTCCCTTCCCTGGGATGTCCAGACCGCACGTCTTCAAAGCCAGTGGCGTCTGTAACGACGAAATGTTCGAAGCCTTCAGGAAGTACTTCGACTACGGAAGGAAGGAGGATCCAGACGATGATACCAATACAGTCGAGATGGATAACCCGGATCTAACGTTCTTCATAGAGCTATATGGAGAGGTCGGAGGAGTCGCCAGGAATATTAAGAACGACAAAAAGGGTGAGGGTTTCTTTTATAGTCAATGAATTGCGCGAAACATCAGCCTCACATAATGTGATGAGATTTGCCTAAATATATCAGACATTAGCTATGTGTCCAAGGAAATTACCTGGGGTATTTCGCCACAGTAATAACAGTGGTGAATGAAAATGAGCAACGAGAGTCAAATAGCGTCTGACAATCGCCATTGCATTCTGCAGGTACATATTTAGGGTGCTATTTTGGTGGTACCAACTTGAAAATTGGGACTGACGCCTAACCTGCTTTCATTATAGTTTCCAACCCAGGATGTACAGGAAGCTAGTAAACTGCTATAGTCTTGCTATTTCCATTATCAAGTATCAAAAGTCTTGATACAGTCACAATTTTTAAATAATTAAAGGTGTCTACCTATGTCTGACGTATTATCAACTATCCGTGACTACATTCTCTTCTCGTTCACAACATATCCCCTCTTAATCAACTGTTCTTGAACCGCCATTGGACTGTGCAATCTACCAGGTTGAATCGGATTGGAGCGCAAGAGGATTTGTTTGGTCGAAATAAATGTAACTTACTTTCTTTACTTGAAAATCGTCATATCACATCATAAGTTTTAAGACGAGTTGAAGACTATTACCAAAAACATTGTAGCATAAAATACCTGTTTGGATAACAGCCTGTAACAAACTGCTTTACCAGAAAATAATGTGATCGAATTCGTTATCCTCAAAAATTCCAACTCCGAATTAGCATGTTGATATCACAAGACTAACTAGAATTATAGAGATAAAGAGGATTTGAAAATTAAACTTATGTGTATCTCATAATAAGCGACATTTGACACAGACCCAATTGATTCAATATCATTATTTTTACGAGTTCATCTTCTTTGACACCTTTTTTAGTCAGAAACCATCAAGCTTACTGCTCTGAACCAGAGATTGAATTTATCAAAATCATGGCAGCCATATTTGCCATGAAGACATCTCAGAAATTCTTTTGTTACTGTATGTTCGTTTAATTCGTTCATTTGATTACAGGTGATCTGTCGGACCATGAGTGGAAAGAAAGTGTATGTAAGTAAATATTTTAATATTGGAATTCAGAAAAGCTGGCAAGGAACTACGTCACGTTTTTGTTGGAAGTTTCAATGAAAATGAATGAGTGAAGTAATTTCAAAAGACAGAATCCAATCAACAATTTACAACCATTTTACCACATACAGCTTGCAACTCATATTATCCAACCACAACAAACAATGTGTGAAAAAAAGCAGGAATCTCTTAATCGTTTTGTCCGCAGTTCTGCCGCCTTCCTAATTATTGCCAGTACTAACCTTCATTAGATAAACTCAAAATCGGGACCGAGAGTACAGTACTTCCATTATAATGGCTTACCCTGACCGACTGGACGACAGCAAATGAACACTGATATGAATATGTTGATAACAAACCCCAGTTACAATTTTTTCTGCGTCAACGATTCTCCATTTATCCTTCAATCTAACCGAAATTCATATCTATCTTGAACTAGTTCTTTCCTTCGTCGGAAAATATATGACTGACTCTTGACCGCCACTCATAGTTTGAGCTTTCACTAGTAGCACCTCTTACAAATAAAAGCTTTGCAATACAGCTTTATTTATTGAGGTCGTTCAAAGTAATTTTCAACACATTCAATGCAGTTTTCCATCCATCAAAACCAGTCCTTAAGCTTTAAAGCTCTGCTAAGTTTTACCTGGGAGTTCATTTTTATATGCGGAAACGGTGCACAGTCACAGAAAGCAAGATCTGGACTTTAAGGAGGACGCTCAACAAGTTTCAGCCCAGTAGTGGTCAAATACTGGGTGCGGGCTTTGGCGCGGTGAGATGGAGCGTTGTCATGGTGAAGGTACCAAGTGTTCATTCTTGACTTTGGCCGCAGGTTGTTCATAGATTCAATGACTTTAGGCAGGCACTGATTCGCGTACCACTTAGCTGTGACTGTCTTCTGTGTGTCCCAGATGATAAGCTCCCCAATCCGTTCGATTTGAAATATACAACTATCATTTTTTCTTAACAGATGGTGATTTTCTGTACAGCTACGGGTGTGTCCTCAACATCGAAGATCCAAATTATGTTTTGAATCTTGGTCAGCACATCGTAATAATAGAGCCAAGTCGCGTCACCTGTCATGATGCTGTTCACATATCGAGATTGCCCCTTATCAAACATTTTCAGCATCAGTCTTCAGTTCTTCCGTCAGAGTGTGTGGTACCCAGAAAGAACAAAGTCTCCTTACGTGTAAATGGTAATGCAGAATTAAATGAGTTGCTGGTGCATGACGGTGTAAGGTCTCCTCTATCTGTTCGTATGTGACTCGTAGTCTTCATCAAGCATTTACCTCCTCTGTTACTTCCTTCCATCTTAGCGTGAAATTGTCCCTTTGGAATTCTCTGAACCACCTGAATATAGTCGTACGGTGAAGACAAACTTTCGTTAATGCGAGCGTCATTTCCTCTAAGCACTGGTCTATGCTTAAACCACGCGTAAAGTTATTCCGTAAAAGTGCCCTTAATGCACTACGTGACCACGATGCCATATTCTAAATCATCAGACGTGCCGCTGACGGCTACTATGCACTCATGGACATGTCCCAACATGCAGTAACATGCAGCCTCCTACGTCGATCTGTTAAGTCATATTGCAAAACTTTTATAGTACACTTTGTACTTCGTGTACCGATGCCCGTACTTCTTCTTTCAGCTGCTGCTTCGAATGCTTAAACTCAGTAGAATTCAACTTTCAGACAACATCTTATGGAAGGTAGTAAGACGAGTACCGCAAGAATGTCGTCAAGAAGCAGCTCTGTTTTTTGATGTGGCTATTGGTGAGTCTCTGGATATTGGATTCGTCGATGAAAAGAAAAACTTCAAGGTATCGGAACAATGCTCTAAACATACTTACGATGCTCTTCATAAGTTCTTCGAGGAACTGCGGCTACTCGAAGATTCATTCAGAAGCAGAGAAGAACCGGTTGCAGAGTCCGAACTGTTGAAACTAGTCAGCGAGTGGAAAGATCCTAGGGTGAGTTATCAATAAAAAAAACTCGGTGAAGTAAGCTCGCCAAGACGCTGGGGATCCTAGGAATGGTTTTGTATGGATAACCTACCCGAGGTCCAGTGCCGCTCTCTTCGTTCCAGCTGGAAGCATTAAGCTCAAACCACGTACTACTGCGTGCGAACTGCACCTGAAGGTCAACTCTCAAAGGACGTGGAACAGACGAAGGATCTAAATCATTTGCAATTGTCTTTCCTACAATTTGAGTTATATTTTGTTGTACAAGAAAGTGCCAACTCTGATCTTAAGTTTCCATGACAACGTTAGATATACAACATATACATTTATATACAGGGTGACTTTGAAGTTGAGTCATTAATTTTCAGATAATGATTGTAGAAGGAAGGTAAACCAAAATATGTGTGTAAAAACAAAAAAAAATTAAAAAAAAATGTTTACCTTGTTTTATAAAGTATCCTCCCGACAAGTATTTCAGTGCGGACCTGTATTTGATCGTGAGGTCTTGGAGCACCGGCATGCAGTCCCCTGTGTGGTATTAAGTCACCTGATTCACGAGCCCGTTGTACTACATTAACAAAGGCACGAGGGGTTGGTTGCACTCGATTGGGAAACCGATCCGCATAAACATGTGCCATTTTTTATTTCCTTTGAGCCACGCAACAGACACCACTATTCAAACGCGTTACCGACTGACACTGACTAAAATAATTGTAAAAACATCGTTCCAAATTCTTTCGCTTTTTTGTTTCCGATGCGATGAACCAAACACGAGCACATAATATTATTATTGAGACAGGGCGGTACTCAAACTTCCAAAGGGCTATAACTTTGTTACTTTAATTTTATCAGAAAAATGGTAAAGGAAAAAAACATTTCTTTTGATCAGATCTACTCACTGTTAAAATAAATGACTCAACTTCGAAGTCACCCTGTATACTTGATTAAATTTGTAGGTGGCGTCTACACTGGCAGGCGGTGCAGAAGTCGTAACTTTCAGTACAAGACGTCCATACACACACCACCACGCCCACTCCACCCGCCGTCCCCGTCGCAAACATACAAAAATACCGCTCATCTCAAATACACACTTCGACATAAATAGGCTGGTAACTGAAGAACCCATCATAGTAACTCCTCTTAACTTGGGCTATATTGACTCAATTTATGGGAAAAGACCTGGAGGACAGACAAAACCTTGGGAGAAGGAACCAGGGGGGGTAGACGAGGGAGTTTCTAGCACTACTCTAGCCCTACCAGCAGAAGCACCCTTACAAGGTAACCAGACTCCCGTCCCCCCGAGTACCGTACAAGAAAAAGAGCCTGCTGCCCCGTCGGCAGAAAAAGAGGATAAGAATCGTCAATTTGAATGGCCAGATCTGAATAATGGTGGAGCAGGAGATGATATCCTCTGGCCTCATGTACATATAGGATAACTTGTTTGTGGTGGTGCTTTCCAGGTATGAGATGTGTATGGACAAACAGTAAATGTACCGCAAGCAAATTACGTCAACTGCCTCAAATGGTTGCTAACATTGAAAAGACTATACATAAAAACAAATTGAAAATATTGTGGTTGAAAACACTAAAATGCAACATTTTCATTTTTCCAGCTTTTCTAAAGATAGTGGTTAAATATGGATTAAACGCGTTTTTTGCTCTTGTATTTCGAAAGTAAACTAATATTTTTTTAAATGCAGACGAACAATTAGTGTTAAATTTAAATCCAGTTGTTTTTGGATTAGATTCAGAAAATTATAATAAGAGAAATTTTTTCTTGACTTTTACCTTCATCTCTAAGGTTATTTCAAAGCCGACTTTTTTACGGAAATCTCTATTTTTGACGCCGGCAATCAAAAGAGCCGGAAATTTCACGTTCAAATATGTATGGAAGTCCAAGGTCAGGGTGTCATCTAAAGGTGCTGCTAGGAAAAACTCATCGAAAACAACTATCAAGGTCAGATCTTTAGTAAACTTTAAAAAGATGATCTTGGATTTGATCTTAGTCTTCACCTACAGGGTCATTTCAAGGTCAACTTCATTTTTTTATGGAGATCCCTGTTTTTGATGCTGGCAATCGGATGTGCGGGACATGTTACATTCGAATGTGTATTAAAGTTCAAGATCAGTATGAATGCTGGAGGTCAAATAGGTTAAACAAAGGTCAAATATGTGCTGCTAGGAAAACCTCTAAAAATGTGGCAAAGATCGTGACGCAAATAACTCGTAAGGTTAGATCTTTGGTGAAGCGTCTATTTTGGATTTGATCTTGAACCTCACTTTCGAGGTAATTTCAAGGTCAACTCCTGTTCCAAATAAAAACTCCTATTTGATGCTGACAATCCAGAGAGATGGAAATTTTGAGTTCAAATGTGTATTACAATTTCATGTCAAGGTGACCACAAGAGGCTACTAAAAGGCCAAATGTATGCTGCTAGGAAAACTTCTAGAAATCTCACACGATTAGCGACGAAAATAACTGGCAAAGCCAGATCTTCGGGTAAGTTTTAGCGAGGAAACTAGGATGCTCATTAAAAATGGTGCTCTTCCTGCAGGTTTCTATTTGAAACAAATTACCTTGACCTGACCTTGAAGGTGAAGTTGTGATTTTTGGATACGTTTCCACAGAATTGTTTGAAATTTGCCTTCTAATCAATAGGAAGTCTATTTGGTTTATGACTATATCATCTGGATTGACTGCCGGTGATGAGCATGAATGCAGCCCTTTGAAATAGAAAAATGCTGGATCAGTCTGTTACCCCAAAGAATTCCTCACGTTATTCTATCTCTCAGATAAACTCGCGTCTAGACTTTTTGATGTTGATATGAGTCGGCTCTCTGAAACCTATAACCAACTTATTTTTTGCTCAGACAAGTGTTTTTAATAAACGACCTTGGTTTGTTTCAGGAATGGGAAGAATAAGGTATACTTTTTGTAAATATGTACAATAAATCTGTTTTAGGATTATGTTTCGCATTTTTTATCTTTCCCCATTTTTTTGAGGAAACAACGCATTTCTGCAACATCACCAAGATGATAATCATCGAATGGGTTGAATATCCTATTTTTCATCACTCTAAGTCTAAGAAGCGGTTCATCTCCTGCATGTATCCCCAACCACTAGGCCAGCAGTTCCTGGCTCTTACATGCCTATTAGTCCATGCGTTATTTATTTATTTAAACTGTGCACTTTCAGGGACTGCTAATATTTATTCATACTCATATTCATTTATTTTATTGATGGTAATATACAAAAAGTAATTTCCACCAGTCAGGTACAAGAAACAAAAAACTATATATGTATATCACAGTGTATCACGAAAATAAAAAGAAAAAAACAGTAGTGTCAGTTAATGACATCTATTTTAATGAGAGATAATTCTAAAAGTTACATTAAGAGCAGAAAACAACTATATATCACAATAACACATTTACGCTTGCATTGGAAAAAGCACAGAGAACACGTTAAAATGAACATAATGATAAAATATATTGTTCAGAACGATCCACGAGACTACATGTATGCTGTAAAAACAGTTTGTTTCAACGTTGACCTAAATTTTTCTGTTGTCCATACACCCTTCATGTCTGATGTCAACATATTGTACCGGTTGCAAGCATCATATTTCGGTGATTTTTGTAAGAGACACGAGATATCTTTTTGATTTTGAAGTTATCATTTTGCCCATGTAATTATTTTTAGATGACTGCATCTGAGCTAACAGCTTCAAAAGATAGAGTGAAGTTACAGTCAGTATTTTTTCTTTGTTTAGTAACAGAAAAAGCTCTGTGTATGTTAGCTGACTGTCTCCACACAAAGATCCCATAAAGACGGGTTCTCATTAGTCAATCGTATTGATCAATAATAATGAATCTATGCCATTGAACATAGGATTGAATGGTAAATTTGATCACGATGTGCAAATCGATAGAGCAATATGGTTGAACGGATGTTCACATTAGACTATTTCACTTCAGTTGCATAGATTCTTTATTATTGATCAATAAAATTGTCTAATGAGAACGCGGCTTAAGCATTGCGCAGTAAACTTTTAATAGGTTTTCTATATACAGGAATGATTTTGAAGCATATTGATTGCATATAATGATATATATATATATATATAGTTATTCGCATACTTCATCGATATTTTTGATAGAATTTGACTCTTATTAAAATGGACCCCACAAATTGCACGTGGCTATTCCATGACACAGTTATATGATCAATATTGAAATTATATGGAGTTACTAATTATTTCATTAGTATGATTGCGCTTTTTCAATTTCCCGTTTATCTACAATTTTTTTACCAGTTTATATAGTTCTGATATTTGTTGGTCCTTAGGATTTTTTTAATTTTGTTGAGATATTGTTTCTTAAAGATCATCCGAGAAGGTAATCCTTCTATCGGAATTTTGTTTAGGTCGTATTAAGTAGTTTTAGGGAAGCTCACCTCAAAGCTCCAAATAAAAGTGACAAAGAAAAGATCAAGAAATGACTTTAAATGTTTTATCAAATTTCTTCTGAAATTTGATATGGTAGAATCGTTTATCTCTCTATATTCTATGGACTTCAGTGTAGATTGGTCTCAACGTTTGGTAAATTGGATAAAAATAAGTGCCTTGCAGGATCAAGATTACAGCAACCTTGAATATGAAATCATATAGTCAATATTGAAGATACTCACCTCAAGTCCCTGTGACCTGAATAGCCTGATAGTAATGTCAACATGTGCGTTAAATATGTCAAAGAGTATCTTCTTATTGATTTTTTTATTTGTCGATATTAAAATTACTGCATAAAATGAGTATGTATCTATTTGTAATGTTTCATTATTGGACATGGTCATTTTCCGGCGTATTTGCATAGTCTTACATTGGGGACCAGAATAGATGTAAGTGTGGCAGATGAATTCAACGTGAAAAGCATATAAGAGAAGAATGATGAGCAATTGTGGAAGCTTCAGGCCACATCTCACAGCAAATGGTACTATTAGCAGTGGATATTTGGAACAGTGGGCAAGTATGATAGTATAGTATGAACGTCTGACCCGGTACTCTGCTTTCTCTTTATCTATTTTCCTTTTTGTTTTATCTATACTAATTTAATATTACATTTTTTGGGTTTGTATGTTGAAGTCAGAAAGCGGGAAATAATAAATTGTATCAGTCCGCAATATGTTGCGGTACAAGTGCCGCGTCAAACACGGTTCCTCTTTGGAAACGTGCATTGAAGATTCACGTGACTATCGGGAAAGGCACGCTTTGATTCTAACGAGTTATAGGTACATATTCCGTACGTGTCTTTTCTGTGTTCTTGCAGAACACTCCAGAGCCCTAGTAAGCTTCACGTGCGTTTAAATACCTGTGAATTTTCAAGGCTCATAGTGTTCGATGTGACATATTGCTAGAATTAATTTTATTCCCGCACGATTATACCTTTTTCATATTTTCCTGCACTGACGTCATCACTACAAGAACCTCTGAAAAGATTTACGAGAAATCGTTCTATGCCAACAGAATATTATTTACAGGAAAGTTTCCAATGTAGACATCGACTCAGCCAGTTATTAAAAGTTTTTATGAGCCCGTTTTCTTTGTTGTCAGCGATAACTTGTAATAAATTATTAATTTTACTAGAAATTTGTTATCGAACATTACCAGTAACAATTCACGCTCGGGTGTTTGTATACATTGAATCAACAATCAAATAAGTCTAACCTTAGCACTATGTCGCTTCGACTGACAGGTATGGAGAGTTTATTGGGGATTATGGCAATTACCTTCATGATACCAGGATGTGAGTATATTCTTTGCATACCACCTACTGCATTTTTCTTCTTATTGGAGTGCAATTCTTAAATCCTAAACGGTACAGGGCTGGTACTATCGTTTGAATAATGCGATCTAATGTCATAGCAATTTATAGAACGCATGCAGAAAACTGATATATTAAACAATATTTTTAGAAGCTAAAGGCCCTACTAGGATGTCACATTTACTCTATATGCATCGATCAATATTTGAAATTTTTCAATCAAGTTGACTTTCCACTTCCAATGTGCTGACATCAGCTGGAAATAGCTTTGACTGGATATTAGAACATATTTCGAACTGTGTTCTTATCATCCAGAATTCTGTTAATTTCTGAGAAATTTTTCCATAACAATCCCTTTTTACCACTCCTTTTCACTGTTCGGGTTTTTACTGTTACTTTTACTGTTTTTCAGAAGAAAAACTACTGCCCTTCCTTAGTGAACGTTTATTAGTTCTAAACAATAACAACACAACTTAACTACCCTTGTCATTCGTTCAAACCTTTCGGACACCCAAATACTCGAAGTTACATCGAGTACACTACGACTAAAGTTAGTAATTTCTTATTTTGTAATTAGTCTCGTCCATTTCTGTGGCCCTGAAGTCAGTTCCACCCTTACAGGTACAGCTGCTAACCTGTTCTGCAACTCTATGAATGCTGTGCTCTTCCAAACGCTGATGACGTCAAACAATCGTGCAAAAATGATAGAGCATCTGACTGTATGTCCACATGAAGTGTTGGAAGCAGCAGGACATTTCTTCCTTTCACATCGCCGACTAGAACTTCCACGAGAAGAAAATCTCCCGCCAATCAGCGTCGACGAGCTGTACGGATGTGGCTCCAATGACTTCAGGGGAAGACCGAGCCCACTTAAACGGGACGATGTTGCACCAAGGCTAATTTTAGATTTGGACACCCAAATGGATGGCGTGGTGATGCGACTCATGAACACAATACAAAGGTATGTGAGTGGAGTTAACCATACTGATGATGTAAGATTTCTACTCCCGTGCATTGTCCCTACGCCTTTTCATCTTCAGGATGACATAACAAGCTAGTTTTTTAAATGGTTTCTATATAGAAAATATTCTATTAGGCCAAACTAATTTATATTGTTTTTCTGATCAATGTGTCTTTCTGTACTGGCTCTTTTCCAGACAGCTTGAAAATGGGAAATGGTACTCCCATACACAAGAAGGGAGAAACTATTAACGCAAAAAATTCCAGACCGGTGACGTCTCCCTGTTGTTTTTCCAAAATTTTCGTATACTGTTTCTTGAGTCGGTTGACGCTGTTCCTTGAAAGAAATGAGGTACTAACATTGAACCAACATGGTTTCCGTAACGGTAGGTCAATACTAACAGCATCTCATTCTTTCTTCAATACGCTAGTTCAGTACATTGAGGCAGGATAATGCCCTCTTGGTATCTTCTACGCAGGGCATTCGAATGTGTCAACCATGATCTGTTATTAGTAAAACTGGCAACTTATGGAATCGGTGGACCAGGCTACCTCTGGATACAATCCTTCTTAGGAAACAGATCGCAGTATGTGACAATAACTCATAACTGCTCAGGACAACTAATACAATTCTAGTGCGATAAATATGGATGTTGGCGTTCCACAAGGATCTGTGTTGGGGCCTGTTCTGTTTGCATTCTATGTAAATACCCTTGAGCAGTCCTTCCCCAATAAAGATGACGTTATCCTAATTAACGACTGTAACAACTTGTTACATAGCATCAATAGCTCGCAGGCCTGCCTATTTAAAATCTGAGAACAGTTTTTACACGTGAAAAGTTATTGATGTTATATCACAGTCATATCGAGTCGCAAATGCGGTATGCATTGTGTTTCTGGGGTTTCTCGGTGAATGCTTCAACGGTATTTCGAAGTCAAAAGAGAAATAATAAGGTGTATCGCAGGTGTTGACAGTATATACAGTTGCATAGACTTGTTCCCGAAATTAAAAATTCGTAGTTTCTTTATGAAATGGCAATATATACGTGTATTAGAGAGATAATTTCACCTTGAATAGTAATATACATACATTCAATACTCGTAGGCAGCACGACATTCATCTACCCTTTGCTCGATGTAAGCTGGGTAGTAGATCTCCCTCTATTTTAGGACCAAAGATATTCAGTTAGCTGCCTGAGTATATTAAGATAATTAGCCCCCTAAATAATTTTAAAGCTGAGTTAAAAACCTACTCTATTAATAAGACTTGTTACGTCATCAATGACTTTGTGGATATTTAGACGTTCTCTTTTTTGTATTGTTTATTATCCACTTATTGCTTGTCCTTTTATATATTTTTATATTGTATTTCTGTCAATTTATTAATTTTAACTGCTGGAAAGCTAATCTATTTTATCTGCTATTGTTAGCCTATGGTGTCCATTTTAACATGTCTAATTTAAGCTATTGTTTGTTGACGAACCCTATACATGTTTTGTACATGTCTAATGGGTAATAAACATTATTATTATTATATTAGAATGACAGAAAGCTGAAGCCAAAATGTAGAAGACGTAAATCTGGACATTCCTTGATGTGGAGCTGCATCTCCAGTATTTATTGGGGTATGAGCATTTACCAATAAAAACTGCAATATCAAAGTTAATACAGGCACGTATAGTTGTGGGTATGCATCCATTCATTGAGCCATTTTAATATTGCTTCGTCTTGTTGCATTCTCCGCATGAGCTTAGCATATGGCTCAAGAGATTATATTTTAAGTAGTAATAGATAAAGGTTTGGATAACTGTTTATAGTCAACGCCAAACAAAGTGGCGTGCACGTCATCACGATAAAAATTCCCCGACCTAATGCCTAGGTTTCTATCACAAACAATTGCTCTATTGCAGTTTCATATTAATGTGATATATAAATTGTAAAATGGTCATTACTCTCTTATTATGGTTAATAGTCATATAAACATTGTTATTAAAATATCACATAAGTTGCTTTCTGATAAATTTAGACGCATTATGCGAAATAAAATGTTTTGCAAACGCTCCAATCACTTATCGACATGTAAACGCACTAAACCGATTTCGCAGCGTTGACACATTGTCACCTTGAAACTTATTTAAACTGGGAACTGACATTTGTATTAATTTTGACACTGAATCAATTTGTGGCATTTCAAATCTTTATAAATCCTTTGGCCCCGCATACTGTGAATCAACAACTGTTTGTTTCAAAACAAAATTATTCATTTTACGAGTAGATAAAGGCAATTTTGGTATATAAAGATGCCCAAACAGTTAAATAGTCGGTGTAAGGAACTCGTGGCCTCGTTAATGCACTACTTTGAGCAAGAAAGGGACAACAACGGGCCTTTGTTGCCTTCAAATGCTGTTCAAGAGGTAGGTTACTAATAATTATATGTAATGTATATTAATAATAGTGAAATTTTATTTCATTTTTTGTAGCGTGTTGCTGCTGCTTTAAAAATTAGTTTAAGGACAGTTAGTCGTATTTCCGAGGGTGTGAAAAGTGATGCAAATTTAGAATCGCCCAAGAAAAAGCGGAGTTATATTAAACGTGTAACCAACACAGCGACATTGGATACAAGTGCCATTCGAGAAGTGATCTATAATATGTATCACAAAAGTAAGATCTTATTATAATAACTTATCAGAAATTTGCATTAATTTGTTAACTAAATTATAATGTCATATTACACATGGTTTCAGAAGAACAAGTTACGATACAAACTTTATGGTCTCGATTAATAGATAGGGCATTATTTGATGGTAGTGCCACGTCTTTAAGGCGGTTGCTTAGAGATCTTGGATTTAAGTGGCTTAAGGGCAATCCGCGACGAGGGCTCATGGAACTACCAAGTATAGCTTTGAAAAGGGTGGAATTTCTAAGGCAATACAATCAAGCCAAGGTTGAGGCCTTATACCAGTTTGTCTTCCTCGATGAAACTTGGATATTTCAAAATGGGACCATAGGTCGCTCTTGGCAAAATGGAAACCAAAAAAGCGTGAAAGCTATTAAAACAGATGGTAAAAGGTATGTACTTTTACACAATTTGCACTATAAAATTTAAAACTAATATATTTTAGATACATTATATTACATGCTGGAAATGAAAATGGGTTTATTGAGGGTAGTGAAGCGATATTTTCCGCGAAAACAAAATTGAGCGATTACCATGGAGAGATGAACCAGGACAATTTTTTGAAATGGTTTCAACATCAGTTATTAGAAAAATTGGAGAGTCCATCTATGATTATACTGGATAACGCCCCTTATCACAGCATGATATTGAACAAAGTGCCCAACAATGCATGGACAAAAAAAATATCCAAGACTGGTTGACAAATCAAAACATACCATTTTTAAACACAATGTTTAAAACAGAGCTATTGAGTATTGTTGCTCGGTACATAATGCTTCTTAATTATATATATTTTGGTCGACAGTTTATATTTCTTTTGTTTATTCCTATTCTTAAAATAACTGCTTTTTTAGAAACAAACCACCTAAAATATACGTGATTGATGAATTGGCGGAACAACATGGGCACAAAGTTCTTCGTCTGCCTCCTTACCATTGTATATTTAACCCTACTGAGTTAATTTGGGGCATAGCAAAAGGTTACTATAACAGACATAACAGACATATTGGTAGAGATGGTAACAGTGAAAAAGACTGAATATGTGGAACGAGGCTCTACAAACGGTTACCCCAGACATGTGGAAAAATAGTGTTCGACATACTGAGCAAGAAATTTTTAAATGGTATGAAAGAGAACGAATTTTTGATCGACCAGACATCGAACCTTTAATAATCAACTTTGAGAGTGATGAAGATTCAGATTCAGACAGCGCTGAAGAAAGAAACTCCGACTAACTTTATTGTACAGAAAAAGCTTACACCAGTAGCTTACCTAATTTTAGAATGCATTTCTCTGTATGAATTCTGTAAAATAAATACCATGCATAAAATTTGGAGGACCCCATTTGGATTTTTATTCAGTACCTTTAAGCTATCAATTAAATATGGTAGTTTCATAGTGTCATCTGATCAATAATTGTCATACTTAATGATTATGCAAGTACAGATCTATAATTTTATTATACTATTATTTTTGTTCTCATTTGAGGTTAATATTGCTTATAAACCTAGATATGTAAATAATAAATTTTATTATATTACAAAAAGTTTGGCAACAATGTAAATTTTTCAACACACCCACCTTGATGACGTGCACGCCACTTTGTTTGGCGTTGACTATATTTCTGATACGCTGCTTATAAACTTAGTCCTTATCGAAGAGTTGGTTTTATTGAAAAGTAGGGAGAGAGAAACCGACCACTAGAGTGTTTTTCATCACTATTGTTTCCCTATTTTAAACTGAAGGCAAGCTCCCAAGATTCTGAACTAGCAACTCCTTTCAGGTTAGTAAAGCAGCAGGGTTGGACAAAGAAAACCAAATGCAAGTCAGCACAAGCCTTAGATGACAGTTTCAAATTACTAAACAGACTCGTTTGCTGCAACACTCGTGTTCCATGTTCATTGCAAGTTTTCAAAATTCCAAAAGACCTTCCCCGAAGTTATTGCTATGATGGTACTGCTAGGATGAAGACGATAGATCTTGAAGAATCAGAGGATGAGCAACTTGAGGATGGAACAAGACAACGGTAAGGACTCAATTTTTTCCAATTATATCATATGGAATATACAGCTTTACTCAAAAGTCCCGGAACGGCTCTGTATATTCTCGGGTAAGGTATTTTTGGAAATGGTCAAGGTCAGGCCTTCAGTAACTTTCAGCAAGAAATTCAACGGTCACCTTCAATTTTACGATAATAAAACAGCTAAAGTCCAAGGTCAGGATGCCTATGGAAGGTTAAATGAAGATCAAATGTGTACTGCCAAAAAAGCCATTCCAAATCTCTCAGGATGATGAAAATAACTACCAAAGAAACAAATGTATTCATTGCACGTACTCTAATATAATAACTTAATTTTACCACAGTTCCGCTAAAAAACAATCTCCCATCACCACCATTTGTCAAATAAAACAAAAACATTTCTTGAAGATCATCCAGAATTGATTGTGACAAGATCAGACAAATGCAATGTAATAGTAATAATGTATTGACAACAAAATGTATGCCTATCCTAAAGTATGATTAATAATGACTCCTCTTGCACTCTCACCATGGACAGCTGTTTCGTGCTCCATAGCTACTCATCAGCATGGTCTGGCTTGGTCGCTCGTCTCTGGATCAACGAACGAAAGTATCGCAACTATCCTTTATACCGGAGGTATGATCTATCGAAATAAGATGGCACAAAGCGCCATGTATCGCCAGAATCAACAATTTTGGATAGCTGACGATTCTTGTCCTTGAATAACGCACATTAGACCACATCTACTATACAGCCAGAATCGTCAGCCATCTAGCAGTCACATGGTCACGTGAGCAATTAAACGTGAACTGAGATTTTTACAGTTCCAATACTCGTAAATGGCAACTATGCGCTTCCGCAGTGGTCCATTCTGGTGATATATGGAGCTTTACATCAAGGTTCGGCATTTCAGCGAATCCAGCATAAACGAGAAAATAATATATCTTGGTAACTGCAGCCTTTAGGGCATTACGGTTTTTCCGGATACCGAATATCCTAAATAATAATTGTATTTCAATGTTGAAACTTGGAAGACTAAAGGCAGATATAAATACAAAGTCGAAAATATGCCCATTAATCACTATTTAAGAACAATTTTTGTAATAAGGCATGGGTAAAGAGGGCTAAAGGCAGATATACTTGAAGGCAAAAAGTCACTTGGAAACATCGGCAACTATTTAACCTATGAGCATACTTTTGGCAAGGCTTATTTATGGTCAGGAGACGTTACCTTCATATTGCAGCATGGCCAGATTAAGTGGGTCAAAGGGAACTTGCAAGTTTGTTTAAAATTCCTTGGAGTTTTCTACCAGATACCTGAGGATTGGCAATAATGAGGTTTTGCATAGTCTAACTAAGAGTGGATTTTGTGACTCGAAACTCGTTAATGTGTGAGACGTGTAAAATAACTAATTTCCTAATGGAACAAGTTTGCAGTTAATTTAGTACTAGTTACAAAACATGATCGGAAGTCTACAGCGTTACTTAGAAAATAATGTCTTATGTCAGTAGAAATTTAAATCATACAAATTACAAACGGTAAACAAAATTTTAGTTTTTGTATAGCTAAAATTTCTACTTACAAAACGTTTTATCCACAGGCCCCATGCCACAGGGCGAACAACGTCCACGGATGGTTCAATCCAGTGAGGAAGGTGACTCTGGTGAAAGTGTATCCTTTGTAGACACTTGAAGTATGCTAAGCGCTTCATCTAGAATAACTTCAAAATGTGGTGTGTTTCTACTTTACACCTGATTATGAGAAGATGCATAAAACTCTATCACAATTATACAACTCACCAAGATACGCATAATTAAAACACTAGAAACCTTTGTGTCCAAATGATCTTCGCTTTCTCAAAACTAGAAATGTAAAATTGTATCACATTTTGCCAAGCAAAACAAAATGTCTTGATGTTTTTCAAAACCGTGGAACATTTGTTACTATCCGAAGCTTGTTTTGACGTTGAAGACTTCCTTAACTTCAATTCTTTCAGCCTGGCATAATTTTAATTGTCTTCAATCTCGTTTATAATTTTTTAACCATGTTTATTTATTGTTCATCTGAATTTTAACTTAAGTTTTATTAACTTCTATACCTTTTATTGCCATTTTTATATATTTATCATGTTTTACGTATTGTTTGTTGTTTTTCATGTTCTACTCTAATTGACAGGTGCAAGCACATTTTCGTGTAATAGCACGATTAAATTATCATTATTACTTAAGTAGTACCTATGTGTGCGTTATTATTCGTTTAACGCCTAAGGGATGATCGTCATAGCGTTACTTTGAGCACTTAAGTAACGAATATAAACATGTACTTAAGCGTCGTCGACGAAGAGCAGTTTTGCTTTGTGATTGACATCTCTTTTTGGGGGTTACCGTCAGCTCCTTATTCCTATAACATACAGTGAAAACCAAATACCACTGACGTCGTAATGTGTACGAGAGAGGAGCGTGCAAAAAGTGTGTTAGAAAGAGATAGAATCCCTCGTTGCCTAGCTACCCGAGTACCAAGTCACTCTTTCTAATATACATATTGAAGCTCACCGTATATCCAGTGTGCAGCTGTTTTCAATTCGATAATTGAATTTTAGCACATCTAAAAATGCAGTCAGCTAAGTCACTGCAGATCGTTAAATTAGCACTATACAGACTCATTCAACAGGAAGAATGCGCAAGAAAAGAGCAAACATCCAGGGATCGTTGAAAGGCTCCAAAGTCCTCGTCCCCGAGTGTATCTCGAGTTCAAGCGTCGTCATCAACTGAGGGCATTTTTGCATTGTAATTGCGGATGGCAGCAGCCGACGACATCACAACTAATGATGCCTCCCTTTACGCTTTCCGAATACTTTCGCCAAGAAGCGGAGAGTAGGTGGTAATTGGAGCGAGTGATGTTGAAACATCAGAGGTATGGCGTAACGGGGTTACGCCTTGTGCTCATAAATATGGAGATGTGCCTGGATAGGGCGCATTGAGACACTTTTCAAACATGCCATCAAAACACTCTCTGTTACGATGACTGCTTTGTTTTGCAGATTTAAATACTTTTATGTCCCGTAAATAAGGGTTGATATGTAAAATAGTTATTTACCTTACAAGTGTGGAAAGTTATACTGTTCCGCAAGCGACGTCAGCTGCATGTTTTCTAGAACGTCCTGTAGACGTGGCACTGCTTATGCTGCCCGTGCCTTGAGACGTGAAATGTGAGTTTTTTTCATGAATTTTTTGTAAGTATCCGTAATTTAATAAGAATAACACGTAATGCGTGCGGAAAAATGCTACTTTCTGCACGCAGATGCGTGTTAAAAGTGAGTTGTTTCCGCATGCTGGTAGAAAAAAGGTATATCGGGTTGCTATACTTCTGACTCAATCTAATTTTGGTTACAGATGACGCTTTAAGGTAACTTATTTCCATAGACCTGGATAGTTGATAAATATGATGTTTGTTCAATCGCAAAGTATCATGTTAAGTATGTTTAATTTTTGACACAAAGCTACAAGACCTAGGCTGTTATCTTCTATTATTTCTGAAAGTTATGTCTAACATACAGTCAATAATAGACAAGGGAATGACGTGAAGTATGTTGACTACATTTTCCACGCAACGCGGTAATTAGTTCATAAACACAAGGTAGTTCCTATCGAAGTAAGAGAGCGCTATAGACATTGTATACTAGATAGAGGACAGTTGTTATCTCAAAGATGAAACCAATAAAATGCTGTTTGTGATACTTTGCAACTCCCCAGCATTGTATAGGCTTGGTCTCAAGCTTTTCTTTCTTTTGAAATAGTGCAGCATTATACTTTTGCGGATTGAGCTTCATGTTATTTAATAGCAGAATAGTTATTAATACTTTCAAGATCAATATGAATTGTAGCCTCAGCCATTTTGAAAACATCAAGTGAAAAGCTTAACGATAATTGTGAATCATCGGCATAACAAGTTACACTAGAGTTAATTTTGATGACCAAATCAAATGGATATATTAAAAACAAGACGAGACCTAGGACTGAACCTTGTGATACCGCTGAAGAAACATTCTGTAACTTTGAAATAGTTGTTCCCTGAAACACCTGTTGCTGTCTTTCTAAGAATGACGATACGGTGTCGAATACCTTACTAAAATCGAGAGAGACAAGAACTGTTACCAGGCTGTTATCCAAATTGGAGATTAGATCATAGAACTATAACATATAGTGCAGAAACAGTGCTACGTCATTTTCGAAACCGAACTGATTCGCAGACAGTATTCCTTTAGTACAAGAAAACGCTAAACTTTATTTGTAGATTGTGTTCTCTAATACTTTGGAAGCTACCTACCCGTAAAAAGCTGATAGGTCTTAAGTCACTAACTTGTTCTGTATTGTTGGTTTTAGGAAGTGCAGCAATTTAGAACGTTACTGGCGTTTTATATGTATACTGTTGTTTTTTTCACTTTGGGAGACGTCAATACTTATTTTCGTTAACGATTGTTTGGGCGGTTCCCTGTTTGATTGATATGTGGCGGGTAGGTGAAGCTAAGACGCTTTTTTCCTCAGAGTTCTGTCAGCGCTCCAGCTTTCTCTACGTATCCTTATATGCATTGAATTCTTTTTAATCCCTGTTTATCCATCCTGTGGTGGGCTTTGGCTGTTAGACCGATTTGTCCCTGTGTACGTAGACTACTTAAGCAATGGTTTCACTAATGATCTATTCTCTTTAGTTCTGCTTAGAGGGAATGTAATAAAAGTGTCGAATCTTGATGATGTCTTTTCGTTGCAAAAACGCGTATCAATACGATTTCATTTATAAAATTCGGCTTGATCGTAAAATTCCTCTATCAGAAAATGAGTTCGCCCTTCATTCAGCTGCGATCATTGACCTGATTATCTACGGATACTTCCATTCCACTCCAGAGCATCTACACCCACAGCAAAATTGCCAACTAAAAACATCGAGGAATTTTTCTAAAAACTAGAAACGCCAAGCTGCTAAAATGAAAAGATAATTAGGAGCTATACGCACGACTATAATTAATATACTTAGCGAGATTTCGAAGTTTCGGGTAGAAATCCGGGCGTAAGTAACATTAAATTGCCAGGTCTGAAATAAACACAAAAAGTTATTACGGCTTTGATTAATTACAGAACGGAACCGCTACCGCCGCGTTGTTCCACGTCGCGTTGAGATTCGTGAGATTTCGCTGGAAACGCGTAAAAACGAACAACGTCAGCCGGGAGGGATGGGTTCTGCAGTATAGCGGAGGAGCTGAATTTCATAACGAAGTGTACGTGGGTGAGCCAATAAGTCTGAAACTTAAATATCCCGCCTGTTAGCTGGAAGGGCAACACTGCTACTGCGAACAATCTTTTGTCAGTTGACTCTTGTCAAATTTGAATTAAGCTGTGTCATTTAATTTGTGTTTGCCAGATATTGGTAACAGACAACCTCGCAATTTGTGAAAATGGACAAAAGTAAATTTCGCGTGTCTATCGAGCATCGAAAATTTCTAATTGTTTGACCAAAAACACCTGTCTTCCGGCCAACACTACTACTTTACTGAGCAATATACAGGATTCGTTCAAGGGGCATTTTATAGCAAACTCGCTGGTTTCCTGTTTGACAACTTACATTGTCTATGGAGAGTTTGGCCGCAATCATAGTACACATGTGAAAAATCATTTATTTCTTCAAATTAAAAAAAAACTAAAGTTGAAGAAGCATCTTTGTGGATTAGAACTTACGTCCTGCGGTTCCGCAATCATTAGATATATAGATAGTAGATAGATAGTCTTTATTGTCTTTTGGTCATAAATAGCTATGACATAAGACTTGTCAACATTACATATACAATACATAAGTATGCGATATGCAAAAAAGAACAGGTAGTTAATTAAAACAGTAATTGAGATAATAAATAAACAAATAAATAAATAAAATAGGAGTCATTACAAACACAAACAAATTCTTAATGACATCTAACGAACATGAAAAAAAAAACAATTTTATATAAATAAACTCAATTGAGCACTTAAAATGTCTAGAAGATGAGCAATAAATGACTGTTTCTTTTCCGTTAAGCTTAATAAATAAATAAAAAGAATAAATAAATAAAATTAATTTAATTTAATTCTTCCCATTACTCTACGACACCTCTTGCTTTACTGGTTCTTTAAACCACTATACATGACACTGACAAATGTCAAGCGAACGTTGGATGCATACCAAATCTGTTATAAACGTTTATTAATATTCTTGAATACCTTAAATAATGTATTAGGGACTAATACCGAGCATATTACATAATTTTTCAGACGGTCAGTTTGCTATAATTGGTTGATATTTGTTTACTGGTTTTTCGTTTGGTCGAGTATATTTCCCAACATTTTGAACACGCAGTCGTTTTAATCGTACGAGATAAAGCTTTTGATACAATAGATCATTCAATCTTATGTTCGAAACTTAAATATCTGGGATTAAGCAATATGGCTGTAGATTTCTTTAATAGTTACCTGTTAGGCAGATCCCAGTGCACAGAATTTAATCGGCACATATCTCAGTTTCGTAGTATTACCATAGGTGTGCCACAGGGTAGTATTTTAATACCTTTGTTGTTTCCACTGTATACGTCAGGTTTGAAAAGTCAGCTGGACACATCAATATGCAGTCGATACACAATTGTATTACTCTTTTAAACTTGATGACGCTTATGTTGCCTGCATGCGTATCAATTCTGATCTTGAGTAATTATCTAGATATGTAAGAGCCCACAGCTTCGTATTAAATGAAAATAAAACTGAATTGCTTATTTTTGGATCAAGACCGTGTGAGTTACTGACAACCAGAATTTTAGAATCTGCATTAATAACACTGCAAGCAAGCAACAAATATAAATGTTTCGAACAATTTTGAACAAATTCCTTTGAATCAAATAACTGCCCGTCTTAGATTTATACAGAAACTATTAGCAATAAGTAACCACCGAATAACTGATGACAAATGGAACAGTATTCAAAGACTTCTCACAAAGATTTTTCATACAAACGAGCAAATATATTGTACACCTGATCACTAGTATTATACAGGATGTTTTAAAAGTTGAGTCATTCATTTTAACTGCTTTCAGAACACGTCAAAAGAAGTAGGTATACAAAAAATCAGCTATATAGAAGTTGCATAATAAGACAGTTAGTTTACGTTATTAAAAATTATTCAAAAAAAGTCATTATCAAATTAAATGGTTACCGCTTTTACAAAAACTGTTCAATCTGTGTAATAACATGCTTTTTAAGAGTTTTAATCTTCTTTACTCTTTTTTTATTATGCAACTTTTATGTAGGTGGTTTTAGGTATCTCAGCTCCATTTGACGAGTCCTACAAGCAGTTAAAATAAATTACCCAACTTTGAAAACACCCTACATATTATGAGACTCACATTCTTTTTTTCCAGCTGCTTGAAGACTATCAGCATCGACTTAAAAAAATTACCAAAACCAAACGCTGCACTTGAATTTTGACTTTAATTATTTTTTCTTTTGGAAACTTATGTCCAGTCCTTTTAGAAGTCTCTACTCCGTTTCCTATTCTCCGCAGTGCATATTTGTCTACTACATTTCCAGAAATAGCTTGTTTCTTTTTTCGTTATGACTTTTTGTTTTAGTCAAATACCAGGTCTGCAGCTAACTTCACTATCGACGTTTAAGTTTAACAGAGATGCAATCTCGAGTATGCGATATTTGGCGAGTACTTTATATTTGAACAACACACAACCAACTGAAGAATGGAAGTAGACAAAAAATTCATTAGTTTTTTATAACTAGCGGTGAGAATATTATACAGGGTGACTTTGAAGTTGAGTCATTAATTTTCAGATAATGACTGTAGAAGGAAGATAAACCAAAATACGTGTGTAAAAATAAAAAAAAAATAAAAAAAAATTTTTACCTTGTTTTATAAAGTATCCTCCCGACAAGTATTTCAGTGCGGACCTGTATTTGATCGTGAGGTCCCCTGTGAGGTCTTAAGTCACCTGATTCACGAGCCCGTTGTACTACATTAACAAAGGCACGAGGGTTGGTTGCACTCGATTGGGAAACCGATCCGCATAAACATGTGCCATTTTTTATTTCGTTTGAGCCACGCAACAGACACTATTCACACGCGACACTGACACTGACTGTATGTATAACTGAACTGAATAAAATAATAAACTGTACACAAACATCGTTCCAAATTCTTTCGCTTTTTTGTTTCCGATGCGATGAACCGGTAAGGCGGATTATATCCGTTGTTGCCAAACACGAGCACATGATATTGAGACAGGGCGGTACTCAAACTTCCAAAGGGCTATAACTTTGTTACTTTAATTTTACCAGAAAAATGGTAAAGGAAAAAAACATTTCTTTTGATCAGATCTATTCACTGTTAAAATAAATGACTCAACTTCAAAGTATAATTAAAGTTGTAGTGAAATAGCAAATTAATGGTAATGTTTAGTAGGCGACCACTTGATTGTACATTTTTGGGATTGCGACATGCCAAACAACCGACGTTTTAAGCATTTGTTGTATTGTTTCAAAGGCTTATATTTAAAACTCGCTGCAATTGGGTGACCAAATAAAATACATTTAGTTGTGTTAAAATAAAACGAAGCATAAACAAAATATAATAACACTTACTTACCCATTTTTTGTAGAATAACAGAAACAGAGTTCCTCGCAGGGCATTGCATCTCCTAGGTTTCCGTTATTTTTTACTAAGCTGCGAGAACAAATTTGAATATCTCATTTTTCAAAATTGGTCACCCAATAGTGTTTAACATATTCAGTGTTGATTCAAGTACGCAGAGATAAAGCTTTTTCTTATCGCTCTAGTATATAATTATGTTCCGTCCTCGTCGAAGTAAATAATTAGAATACATATCGTAGTACCCTTGTAGTAGTACCCAACCGCCACGATATGTATTCTAAATATTTACTTCGAGTAGCACTTCACGTAATTAAGATCGAACATCACTTACAGATAAGTTCGTTTGACCATGTAATTTTAATGGTCAGTTGCTATAAGCGAATTTCTTGACAAGTATGAGATTAGATATTTAAATGAATCGGAAGAGCAATTAAAAGAACCATTATCTGAAAACGTATGTACTTCGTAAATGATAGTAGTAAGGGATCATTTAACATATCTATTTCATAACATGAATAGTGGCTACGGAAGTTTGTCCACCAGCCCCTGGCCTACTGAACGAAAATGAATTATAGCATTTTCGGTTATCTTTACATTTCCTCTGTCTGGTGAAGTAGGCCTCGGAAAATTATAAGTCCATTAATTGAGTTCTTTACGCTATTTCTCAAAATCTGCTCATTTTCTCTCTCTACGTCTCTCCTTGTTCTTATATAGAACATTTTCCTCCGTCGAAATGTAATTAAGACCCAAGGAATTTATGTTTTTTATTCTGTGTCAGTCGCGCCAGTTATTACTTTGCAATAAAGGGGTGTTTCTTTTTGTAGACTGATACTAATTACAAACAGCAGAAATTAGAAGAGTAGCAACATCGACAAAAAACTTCCTTTGTCCGCTGTAAACTTTGGTCATGACATGCCCTCTTTTTGACCTTGCTCCAGTCTAAACTTTATTTGAGTTGCGCACAATTCAGTGCAACAGCGAGAGTATGAGCTCTGTCACAAGCACTCGAAAATCTTACAAATTTGAGCGATATTGAATAACGGTCCAGGTTATGCTTATGAGATGCCAATTTGTAGTGTTATGATTCATTTTTTTCGGAAATATACCGATATCATTTGGTCATACTTTCTTTAGCAATTGATCATGACCACCAGGAGTATACAGCACGCTTTTTTTGCCACCATGATCGATGCGAAAATTATTATACGTTATTACTCAACCCCAAAGAAACTGTTGTTGACTTGGATGGATCTACAAAGCAGCATCTTCAGTGTAGCCAGATATTCATATTATTGGCTCTCTCTATTCAACATTTGCCTAAATCCCTCAGGTAGCTATAAAATGACATTACTGAACTCGGCACGGTAGATCAGCTTAAGCGTTTTTAAGCTTTATATCTAAAAAAGTGCTTGGACTATGTTCTAATTAAAGAATGACGGCTTTCACGGCTAACTCCAACGTAATTTAGGTTTTCGGGTTGGAACTCGACCACGGCTCAACAGCCCGAAAAACCTAAATGATATGTTCTAATTAGTTGATCTCTAGAGCTGATCTTTTGAATTTTGATGAAATGTTCTTTTGCTCTTGGTACTCTCAATATAAAACCGTGATGCGCTGGTGAACCTCCAGAAGTTTTAAAGGAAGATCGTCAGCACTCGCTCCCCGGAATCTACTCTGGCATCGAAACATTTCAGTCTGTTTGTGTCGATCCTACAGTCAATTTATGAAGCTGATAAAGTGCTAAAGCTCATATCGATCTAAAAGGCTGGCAGAGAAACACGCAAACGCAATTTGCACGCTGACTCGTATAGGGAAGCACAGCAGAAATATTCTTTGGATTGTAGTGACAATCGAAAAGGTGGCAGCCAGGGGCATGTCATCTTCATACCTAACTTTTCAAAAAGTAATATTGTAATACTTATCCAACAGTAATCCTCAAAGCATCAAATGTTTTTAGTAATGAAACGTCTATCAAACGCAGCGTCCTACAGGGAACTGCGTTTTCTTTATATACATATATATATATATATATAGAGAGAGAAAATGATCATGCGGAGAAAAGTATATAACAAAAAATAGGAAAATCATGGGCAAAATCCGCATAAAGAAGGAAGGTGGATTCGAGCATTTCGGACCTGATGAAGCCAACCAGCAGAAATACGTTTCGCTCGGGTTACTTATCCTATTGTCTGTTCGAATCCAATGTCTTTCTTTTTACGGATTTTGCTCATTAGTTTGTTATATATATATGTTATATATATCTCGTATAAAACTTAATACATCAAAATCATTAAAAAAATATCTCTATGCCTTATACTACAGAGGATATGATTCAGATGCTCAAAGGCAGATTATGAAGCTACTCATACTACTAATAAAAATATAGCTATAAAACCTTCCTAGCTTTGTATCTCCGCTAAGAAATCGCCAATTTTGGCATTGTGTTTACTGAACGCCTTGCATATTACAGTGGTTCAGATCTTGAGTGGTAGTATAAACCCAGTTATCATATTTTCGCTGTAAAAGCTAAACCGTTAAGAACGCTATAGTAGTGCAGCGGTTTTACGGTTCCTGAAATCCTTATTTCGCCCATGTCTATGCATATTCGTAACCGATGCTAGTAATAGTGATATAGTGATAGTGATACTTATATATTCTATAAATATAAGAAACATAAAATGAGTAAATAAACATAATGTATTCTTAGAAGGACAATGTCTGTGCATGGATCAGTTGTATGTTGAATTGCAACAAAAAAAAAAGAAAACAGAAAGAGTTAAGCAAACTCAATTATATTGTGTATGAGAATAATAGTATTTACTGCATTTAGATTATTCCCATTGTCTCTATCCAGCGTGTTGATCTGATTAAAAAATTAATCTTAAAGGAAATCTATCGGGGGTTGATTTACTGATTTACTGACGGCGTGAATTAGGAGCACCACGTGGTAAAATTCATTATATGTATGTATGCCTAATTAGGTAAAATAGTAAGTTTTATATAGTGTATAATTATGCTTCAATTCTGCTGATAACTTCTCTACTTTGACCTATATTTTTTACGGACATTTCTTTCAATAAATCGTGCATGGAATGCCATTTGCACATATTTTGACTACTCTGGAAATTCCCTCCACTCCCGTAAAAAGGAAGGCGGTGTATAATGTAATTTGGATTTATTGTTCTTATCACCGGCTTGAGATGAAATTTTGCAACTTTCTTACAGTTTTCTAATCCATTTACTTTTCCATGATACACAAAACGAATATATCCATCATTGTCTGCCGGAGCAGACCGTAGATCTCTGCTCCTAGTTAAAATACGCGAAACCTTCGTCTGGTCGTTTATCACAATTTGACATTCGAATCTGTTCAATCAACTGGTCATGGTCGCTGCACACACAGCGTAAAGGTATTACCACATGGCGAATAAGATTTATCTAGTTTAAAGTAAAAATTATAAAGTTATACAAACAAAATAATTACATGTTGCAAATATTTGTGTCAGTCAAATTCAAGTAACCAAGTATTTTTATCATGTATCCCTTTTAAATTTGTCATATCTTACACGGCATATACAATGTGTTTAGTTACGACATACCGATATTTAAGAGGGGTATTTTTCAACTATGTTTATCGACAAGTCCACCCCCCACAATGTCCTGCGTCATCTCCCTTGAAATGGCAGCCATTTTTATTTTCACGTTACGATTCCGATAGTGCATGTATGAAAATTGTAATAACTGAGTACGTAATTGTCACAGAATGATAAATTTGGTGGCATTTGAACGATGACAAGTTGTCCTGGCGATTATTAAAAAACTTATTTTGGTACTAACCGTCAAATATAGTTGTACTTTTTTGTGCTAATTCTAAAGCTTTTTGTTATCCTAAGTATCTACGTTAAGCAATAAATGCTATCTAAAATGGGTCAAAATGGGTGTAATAAAATGCAAATCGCTTTCAAAGTTTTTATACATAAAAATGACAATTCAATGTTTCTTATAGAGAGTTTGGACATGTTTAATTTTACAGAAGCTGTTCAATATGTCCTCCTTTATTGGTTATGCATATTGTTGTTCTTATCCAACTTGTCATGATTTTAACTGATGGTGGGTGTCTTCAAGATGCTGCTGCGGCTTCGCGAACGTATGCAGATCGCTTCCAAAGACGTTATCATTTGGCGCTTCATAGATTTGTTCACCTTGTGCCAAGTGTTCGGTACACAGGTCGTTCGTAGGAATATTATCTGAGGTGGGCACAGTGGGAGACCCAAATGGTGCAAACTGAAGAGGGATTATTGAATCTTGTGGGAAAATCCTTAAACAAGCACTAGGGAGGCGATAAGCAAGTACAATGGACATTGAGTACTTATTATTTATTTTCAATTTTTCTCCTACTGTTTCACCACAAGTTAGCTTTTTTATTTCAAGCGTAGTCGTTTCTGAAAAGGAAAGTTCCAACCTTTATAATACCCTGTATATGGCCCGAGGAATATCGTTGCAGAAAACAGCTGCATTGTGAGAAGAACATGACCTTACTTTTTCAAAATATTGATGAACCTACAACATTAATTTTCGCTAGAAACGCGTGAAGACTAAAAATAAAACGTAAACTGTGTCACAATAATTCATCTCGGATAACGGCTCATGCTAGATTTTTTTAGTTGCATAGTCAAGAAACTAGTTATTCAGATATAATTGAAATATGATGCAATTCAACTCTTCCAGATATTATCCACATGTGGAATTGACACATGCACTTTTTTTTCAAATCTGCCACTCTCGGCTATATATCCCTCCACCTTTTATTTACTATTGTTCTCCGCATATCTGTTCTGACCTGAAAGGCCATGTTATTTCCGGAGAATAAATGAAATAATTAATATTTCAGGAAAGACGGCAAACATGGCGAGCAATTATTTTCGTTTGGACTGCCTCCTCCTTTTTTATGCCAACTTTTACGACCTCCACTTAATTTGACTGCATGGAAAATTATTTAGGGTTATTTCGGTTTCCCCAATTCTTGTTTGTTTTCCAGGTTAATGTAGCAATATCTCCATAAAGTTACCGCATTTTTCTTTTTTGCGTTGCAAAATAGTGGTATCTTCTTGTTTAGGTGACGTTCGGGGGTGTGTTCAAATGAAAAATGAGATTCTCTTATTTTGTAAAAAGAGGGAAACGTAAAATGCGCTGAGTGCCACAGTGTGCCTTATGCTATCTGCTTAAAAGAGCTCTGAATTTCTGAGTAAATTGCTAGATATAGGGTAGATACTTTATACGACGAATGATTTTTATTTACGAATATCTGTTGGGATAAAATTGTGAAGGGCAGATCTTTCAACTTGTTAGGTGACCGAAACACACAACCCACGCGTTAGTAAAAGTTGTAGGTTTTCGAGAGGGCATAACGATGGTGACCCTGACAATGACCTAGTTTACGACCATCAAAGTCATTTCAAGGTGACCCAAATATTTTCAAATACAACCCCCTTTTTCTCATGAAAATTAAAAGATTGTACGTTTTTTCGTCACTTTGCATTTTTATACTGGTATGAAAAAAACAGGACATTTTACGTCCAAATTAGACCGTGACCTCAAGGTCAAGGTCGTATCAAGCTTAAAAGTCATTCAAGGTCAAGGTCAGCGTCGGACATAAATTTCCTGCCTTTCCTGCCCAATTTCATTATAAACACGAGAGGAACACGGGAGGAAATTTGACTTCACCTTGAAGCTTACCTCAACTCTGATCCCCAAAAATCTCTCAACTGTTTCAAAAGTTTAATTTTGGGCTTCCATTGTCTATACAATTTTTGATCACATCAGAACGTTTCGATTGATAAGGTATCTTCATTCGTTTTTAGGAGAGTGTGTATTCTTCGGGAGGTCTGCATTGCTTGTTATAATCATACCGTCTTGATGTTGCTGATGATAAACCCCATAATCGTTTGATTTCAACGCTGGCACTACTAAACACGTTGCTATTGCTGGGTATGTAAGCTGCCTTCTTGAATCTCGGCGACACCCCTTTGCTTCTTTATCTTTGTCTTAGTATTTTCCTTGTTTATTTTTTGGTCTTCTCTCCATGATCGCTCAGCTACCCCTGATGTTTCAGGGAAGTATACAAAATTACTGCAAAATGCGCGTGTTCAGTTTTAGAAGTATATTACTACAAATTTGATAAAAAAAAACCGACAATGAGTTTGGAAGGTACCAACATAGCAACAATGGGCCTTGTTGTCTCCTTGGACTGGCTAGGTTAGTCTGTCAGCCTGACAGATCCTATCGAATATGTGTAAATGCCAAATTTTTTGGAGGTAAGACTACACTTTGGCGTATAAAGACCGAAATCCTTTTCTTTCATGAAAAATTTTTAGGAAAACATATGTAAAACTACAAAAAATAGTTGTTTTTGCAAATAAAAGATGTACAAATAGCCGTATAATGAGGTAAAATTACGGTTCAAAATACATACCGCAAATGATAGTATTAATTTACTTCGTAAACTGTGGAGAGGTGTTGCGATTTTTCAATGTCTTCTTGAAATTCCTTAACAATTGTTTTGCGTATTTGGTCGTGCGATGGTCGTGCCAGGGTTAGAAGGCGACGTGGTGAAAGGAGAAATCCACAGTTTTTTGTTGAAAGACATGTTCATCACACTGTTGGAGTTATGGTTTTGGGTGCTATAGCTTATGGTTCCAGGTCACCTTTAATCTTCATCAGAGGTAACATGAACGCGCAGCGTTATATCCACGAAGTTCTAGAACCCCATCTTTTACCCTATCTTGACCCCCTGGCAGATCCAACTTTCCAACAAGATAATGCCCGACCACATGTTGCAAGAGTCACAATAGACTTCTTTCAACATAACGATGTCACATTGTTACCATGGCCACCAAGATCTCCCGACTTATCCCCAATTGAGCACGTGTGGGATATGATGGGTAGGAGATTGCTCAATTTGCAACGTCCTCCTCAGACTCTAGAAGCACTTCGAGAGGAGTTGGTGGTTGCCTGGAATGAGATACCACAGAAGGACATTGGCCACCTGATCAGAAGCATGCTTAGGCGCGTTGGAGAATGCGTAGCACATCAGGGTGCATCCACACATTATTAAAGGTCAAAGGGCTTTAAAGCAGTGCAATCATTTTGAAATTTTTATCATTTACTTATTATGCTTTATTAAGTACTTATAACGTACAAAATTTTATTAAAATAAAACCATTTAAACTGGGTGTTCGGATTTATATGTCACTTAGTATATAACAAATTCTCAAGAGCCATTTTGTAACATTAATTTCTTGACGGATAAGACAAATGATCACCATTATTGCCAACTTTTTCTTTGGGGGAAATACGTAATCCAAAACAGAAGGTTACTTGCAAAATAAATCGCTAATCTAAATGGGTTGTTTTATATGATGTTTCCAGGGAGCACACGTAGAGGCGATCAATAATAATTTAATCCCTTCACTAGATCATCATTAGGAAATCGCTTTAAGACAGGCGATGTTGCCTATCTATTGGAAGCATTTATAACGGATATTCAGCTTTTAAGCTTTTAAGGAACGCGAAGAATCAATTCTGCGAACGCGAAGGATATCCAAACACGCATTTCTTATACTAAAATCTATTTTTCTGACTATAATGTTTATCTTTATGTTTAAATTATTTATTAGCTAGCAACAACAACTTTTTCAGTAATTTCAAATCTATATATTACATTTAATTGGGTATATTTTATGACATCAGCTTCACTCTAAATAATTCTTCAAGTCCAGACATACAAAAAATAAATGAAGTACACTGTAATATAGAAAAAAAAAATAGCGGAGGTATACATACCTACAGCATCCTTCAAGAAGTATCAGGATGTTCGGAAGGTTCTTGCGGTTTTTGTTATTTATATTTTAAGTCATGTATGTTACATTAAATTCATTTATACTATTTTGACGTTATATATCATCTTTAAGCGCGTTTTTCGCTCGATCCAGTCATTAAATTTGTTTTGTCTTGCGATAATTTGTTTTTTCAAGACTTCAAATATAGGGTGGGCACCGGATTGTTTCATGCGATCAGAAGTGGATTCAGTACAACAATGGGCGACGTTCTGATCAATGGCTGGACAGCGACTAGATTCCACAACACTTCCAGAAGCCAAAATTGCTTCCAGAGAAGGTCATGTTGACTGTTTTGGTTAATGTGAAGGGGCTAGTTCTCTCCACGACCACGCACGGCCACACGTCGCACAACCGCAAAAGCTGAACGAATTCGGCTATGAAACCCTGCCTCATCCACCATATGCGCCAAACCTGCCGCACACCGACTATTACTTTTCCAAACACCTTGACAGCTCTCTTCGCGAGAAATGCTTCAATAACCATAGCGACGCAAAAAATGGTTTCAATCAGTTTATCGCCTCCAGAACTCCGGATATCTACGTTAGTGGCATAAATTAGCTTGTTTCTCGTTGGCAAATGTGTACTGATTCTAATGGTTCTTAGTTTGATCAATAAAGTATTGTTATAGCTGAGATATGCTCTTTTGAATATGAAAGTTAAAAACCGCAAGAACTTTCCGAGCAACCGAATAGATTTAGTACAGTAACACCTGCCAGCCACACCTCCAAATCGCATTTTTTTGCCAATCCTGTGCCGATTGCTCATTTTTGCCATTGGAAGTAAGAATTTGACAAGCCAAATCAAAGTCTAATTTGAGCGCGACATTTGCTTTACTGGATTAGCCGACACCAACTATCTATGATTTATGGTAGTGATGGTGGTGTAGTGATGAAAATAAAAAGAATTACTAAACAATAATCTATTTCCATCATTGAAATAATGCAAAATTGCATTATTGCGATGAATATTGTAACAGCACTACAACGAATGTTATATCCTTATAATTTAGATCATTCTTTTATCTAAGAAAGAAAAAAACAGCTTATAAGACAATATTCTATACCACAGTATTACTCCCCAAGATGCAACTTTGGAGTCCGATGAAATAGCAAGGAGAGTCTTCCTTAAAAAAATGATATTTTCGGTCAACTTACAGTGAAATATTTCATTTTATAATAGGAAATAAAATATTTGCGATGTGCGTTAATGTGGTTTCCAGCCGTCTTAGTGTTAATCCCACTAAATATACTGTTATCGAGCCATTCACAGAAGTTTGAGCTTGTTAGGTAAAAAATGGGTAATAAGAGTAAGTGAGTCCTAATCATCCAAATTCTTGAATTCTTTGCTGATAAACCGATTGTGTCTGTGGCGCTTGCAGCCTTAACTGCTGGCGCGTAATTATCGCCAATTCAAACTACGCATTACAAAAAAAGGAAACTGGTGTCAGGCGTACAACGGTTTAATCGGTCTCTGGTTCAGCAATTCTCCAAACACAGATCACCAGGTGTCCAGACTCACCGCATTTCCTATCCATTACAAACCGCGTATCGCAAAAAGAGAACAAACTGGAAACATGGCAGTATTACGGCTCACATACGCTCAAACTACCTGATTGCCTGCATGTAAGCGCTAATAGGAACGTTTGATACTCGAACTGCCAACGGGTATGAGTACTTTCATTGGACTGAGTGTGAGGTCAAGTAACAATGCATTTTTAGGCAGCATGTACACATCTGTATGAAATATCCACAAACGTTAACTACTGATCTTTAAGGGCACAGACTTCAAAATTAAAAATTCATAAATGGCGAAAAGTAAATTGGAACTGTACTTCCCACGCCCTTTTTTCAAGCAGGTCTTAAATAGTTAACATTTGTTCTATCAGTAAAAAAAATAATTACTATATCTTTTCAGAACTAAGAGACTGAAAAAACATTAATTCAAAGATATGTTGTTCTTACAGAGGCGGAAACGCTGTCCTCCATGTTCGGCCTATATTAATGTGTTCATTTCTAAACAGCAGCTGAAAGCAGCACAGCCTCTCAAACTTCTATACATATAAACATGACATCTACCAGTTCACGCATTACTGTGTATTACTTGGAGCAGACCTTATGTTCCGGACTTGAGTTACTGTGCAGATTTCATCATATATCGATTTATCATAGGTTATGACGCGTGACCTCAGTTTTAAATGGCCTCCGAAAAGAAAGATTATTTATCACGTTAAGCGCCAAGAAAATTTTTAGAAAAATGTCCATCTGGCCAAAGTCCAATTTTGTATCATTTGTTCTGCTTATGACTTACAGTCTGCAGAAATACGTTTAATAAATTTATGATCACTTTAGCTGTTATCTCAAAAAAATTTTTAGCGCTCCCGAGGGACCGCCGTGGCGTGGCGGGAAATAATATAAATAATAAAGAATGCTTAACACGCCTTGGCGGTCCAATTTGACTTAGAACAATTATTTCACTTTTAATAACAAAGTGTTTTCTCAAACACAAGGTTGCCCCATGGGCTATGTGTTGTCTCCAATTTTGGCAAAATATGTGATGGATGACCTGCTTGATGTTGTTATTCAAGTATTGCCATACAATCTAATTTTCATAAAAAAGTACGTCGACGATATTATCGTTTGTCTTCCTTATTTAATTGTCGTTTTGCTTGTAAATCAGTGCTCACAGTCAACAGTTTGTTGTCCAAAATGAAGGATAAGGTTCAGTTGCTTAATTCAATCAATACTGTCTATCGTATTAATTGCAACAACTGTAATTTAGTATATATAGGCCAAACTTCTAGGTCGCTGAAAGGCAGGATAACTTCACACAAAGGTGACGTCAGATTACATCCAGAGAGATGTGCTTTGGCATCTCATATCAACAACACAGGTCACTCTATGAATTATGGCAGTATTGAAGCTCTTGACAAAGAAAAAAGATTCTCAAAACGGTTATTTTTAGAAATGTCCCACATTTTCATGACAGATCATTGCATGAATAAAAAGGCTGATGTTAAGTAGCTTAGTGTCATTTATTCCTACCTGTTCAATTGCGAAAAGCTAGAACGGCTACTTATCCAAATCGAATCAACGTCGTCCCAAAAATGGAATACATTTCCAATTGCTATCCTGGTAATTTAAATTTCTCACTCACAATCTTTAATATAAACTCACATAACCCATCTTTTCAAGTGTGTATCACTATCTCACATTCGTACACTCATATGAACTACACATTTTTCCACAACAAATTATTTCAGCATTTTAGTAATTTGGGTGGAGATTTACCGAGCGTTCCTCGTATACTTCATACCCAAATTGGACAATGAGGTTTAGTTCCACGTTTCCTCAGGTTACATCCGTATCCGGATGTATGGGCATGTGTATCTACTTTTTTTGTTACAAATGTGCATTAATTTCGGGCCTGATAAAGCCAACCAGCACAACTACGTATCGCTCGGGTTACTTATTCTATTTTCTGCTCAAATCCACTTTCCTTCTTTTTTCGGATTTTGCCCATTATTTCCTATTTTTTGTTATATACCTCCGCATGATCATTCTCTGTTTGCATATATATATATATATATATACTCGTATATATATACGCATTTTCACAGGAATCTTGTTTGTTTTTGTCAATGTTGTTGTGTAGATTTAGTAGGAAATAAATGATATGCAAATCAATAGAAAATTGATCTATTTAAAACAAAAATACACCAAAAAGTTGGCTTTAGGATGTAATCCATACCAGCCACAGCGGTCCACATCTAACGCTAAAATGAATTTAAATATGGAACTTTGGCTGGAGTCACCGTGAAAATAAATTAAATATAAAGCGGTCCGTGATAGGCCCGATGTCAAGAGGTCCCATGGGACCGCCATGGCGTTTAACGTGTTAAGTGTTCTACTTATTGCTTTTTTTTCTGTTTTTCCGAATCCAACGTTCATGAGTGCTTCATTGAAACGAGAAAAGGGTTCTTTTTACGTTGCTTAGGATTTTTTCAGGAAGATTTGAAGAAGAACTCTAGTCCACGGGTGACATACTAATGAAATTACGCTTTTCTGGTTACAATTTGTATGACGTTGCATCATGGCCGATAGTGTTCTCACCGTTTTGTATAAAAAACAAAAAATATGTTTTTTTCATAATTGGACTCATGTAACCATACTGCGCTTTAAGAATTGAAATCTATATACATATTCCGTTCTCGTAAGTTAAACACTGCAAGAAGTACTCGATCATTCTAGGAAATTGGATATTTTATAATAAATAGACTTTGAATATGCAGGCTTGTATAGTATCTAAGTCAACTTTTGCAGGCTCCTCATGTACAACCTCAGCGATGCTGCCGCCTGGATCAGCGTCCCCGTTGTTGAATTCGGATAAGAGGTAGGTGACACACGTACATTTCTTAATAAGAAAGTCTAACCAAAAACCTAAAATTTTGAGCCCCTACTAAAAAAGATCCCGCAGAAACCTTGCGACGAACGGCTTTGAGCTACTTATTATTATTGTAAACCTAAAGTTGCATGTGCCCCTTTTTCAGCCTATCTGGAGGGACATTCTTGATACTTTTCGTCTGATTATTGCACGGTGTAAATAGAGATGGATGACAAACAATGTTATCAGTTTCTGTTTTGTCAAAAAATGAAATTTTGTTGCATTATTTCTTTAATCGCAACTTGTTAACAGATAATAGTACAGGACTAAAATTTTATTTTCTATATACTTGAACCTCCACGAAGGCCGGGTGGTACCTCCGCGTCCGACAGTCAGAGACCGACTATCGTCTAAGAATTTGCAGTTTGTCATTGTTTTCACCAGATGTTGCATCTGTTTTATCTTTTTTTTTTAATCAAAACAAAAGCAGACGAAAAGAGCATATTCGTGTCATTCAATCTGCTTTTAAATGCTTCAAATAAAAATTAAAAAGTCTACTTGACAAGTAAATAAAAAAAGAATTTGTGGTTGCAGACAGAGTAAATGGCAGGGAGAAAGCGATTAGATGCGGAAGCGGATGGAGAAATTAACAATTATGCAATCTAATTTGGAATAATTGGATAAGTCTATTAGTAGTATGAATGGGTGACTTGGTGCTCTGTTAGGAAGACGGTTGTCTTTTTCCTTTTCTGCTTTTTTTATTGATACTTTTTTATGTTTTTACTAATGCCAAAAGGCGTGAGGTAATAAACTGTGTCAGATCCGGTAGTGTGTCACTTTATGATATGGAGTGTTTTGAAGTATTGTGAATTATGTTAATATTGCACTTTTATGGAGTATTTGATCGGGTTTTCTTACCACCTTCTCTCGTCAAAAGATCTTTTTCTTTTGAACAGTCAACTTGCTGGAAAATCAGGTCTCAAAAGATTCAAGGATTTTCTTGAAGAGAAAAGCTATCAGAATACAAATTCTAACCCGTTCAATTCTATTATAAAACTTTGACATACAGGTTCAGAGCTGTACTAATATGTGTCAACAAGTCACGATTAAAGAAAGGACGACTACATTATATTTTAGTTATCTTTATACAAATCAAAAAAAAATGAATATGAAAAGGATTTAGAATACTGCTGCAAGCAGCTAGTTGAAAAAAGGGACATGCGACTTCAATATGGTATCAATCTTAAAATCTAGAAAAAAGTGCCCCTGGACCTTAGGTTTATCCACGAGTGGAATCTGAGGTACAAGCTCTTTAGTCCGTAGCCTTTTCAGCTTATTATGGTTTTGGTACACGATAAGTAATTAAACCTTATTTTACGAGTATCCATCACGATTTGACGTCTACTGAGGTAAACAGCTAATCAGCAAGTGATGTCTGTAACATTCTAGCTTGTAGCGTTTTATTTTGTATGCAAGAGTTATTAGCAATTAAAAAATGTATCCGTAGCGTACAAGAAACCAAAGCAAGGTACGGCTTTGTCTACTTGGCGTTGACGGATCCGTTGGAATCACGTGTCATTTGTTAATATAGGAAATTTCGAAACACTACTAGACTAGAGTGTTATTCTACCACAATGGATCGCACTCCTAAGTATCTGGCTATGCTGCTTGGACACGCCATAAACGCCAGACACGATACCATAACATCTCTGCGCCTTTCCGGCGATGCTGTCAAGCGCAAGGCAGGGTTCGGCGTATGAAAATCGCTATTGCATCGTCTCCGATCGCGTGTCTCCTCTATAAATATCACTCAAGCTATAAGATCAAAAGTACGTGGGAACCTTCTATGATTTAAATATATACTGATAGGTGTGTACAATTACCTGTGTTGGAAGCGTATAAATATACTGCCGCCAACAAAATGTGAATCATCAGTTGCTCTAATAAACAGCTTTTTAAAAAATAGATCACATAGACTTATCATCGATATAAGCACTTCTCCTGAGGCTTTAATTTCATCGAGAGTTCCTCAACGGTCAGTTCTTGGGCCACTTATTTTTATTTTATATATTCCCGAACTTGATAAGGCTATTGAGCATTGCAATATTCAGTTTTTTGCATATGACAATAATTTTGATACTGACAAGATAATAATTGCTGAGGCTCAAATTAATGAAGACTTGAGGTCTATCGACAAGTATGCAAACATTCATAATCTTTAATTAAATTCAGAAAAATTAAAAGTCATAAAAAATTTAGAAATCAAATTAAGGAATATTCGACATTTCATTAAATGGTGAAATTATAAAAGTATGTAAAACTGCAAAAAATCTAGACATATCTCTTGATGAATGTCTGAATTTTTGTCCTTCATGAGAACAATGTTACAAAAAGTTGTATTGTAATACTTCAGCAATTATACCTGAACATTCTGATAGTAAAACTTTATATTTCGAGAATTTCAAAAAATACTACTCACTAATTTAACTTTTTATGTTGAACAAACTTTGCATTTTAGTGGTTGGTATATATTTTCTATGGATGGATATTTTACGGGTTAAGTGGTAGAATACCTTATGCTAAACTTCGCTCAATAAAGATATTTTATTATTATTATATACCTTCCCCTCTCTAAAAAGCTATCCGTTGCTCTAAAAAAGTTATAGCAGCTCAAAAATCAAAATCATGATCAAAGTTTGAGGCACTGCCCCATAGTTGAACACGAAAAATTCCAGACAAAATCATGTACAGTCAACTATAATCAATATATAAATATTTATATAAGAGTTAATTAAAATATTTTGCCTATTTACATCAGGGTTTTTTCTCAATAAATTGGCTACAACCGGCTACAAAGCAGCTACAAAGCTGTAAGAGAACGAATAGTGGTTTTCCTACTCAAGGTAAGGTAGGTACGGCATCGCACAAATTGAGTATAGGGGAGACAGATACCGTTAGGCCAGTGAAATAATATTTTTGGGCTACTAATTATATGGACCTGTTTGACTGGTTGAACATAATCTTTTATGGATTGATAACGGTGTTGCATCGGAGATGCAGAGTCAATCTACTTTACGTCTCTTTTTACTACGTTAATGGATAGCGTTATCCTACTTTTCGTGAACGCTTTTGAGAATTCCGTCGCCCATAAAAATCTCTTTTATTCTACCCTTCGATCACACGTTTCCTTTTCTTCTAGACGACGATTCTCACACCTTTAAATCTACTACTGCTCCTTGAAGTACCAAAATTCCATTCATCGCTCATTTTACCTGTCCCGTCCACGTCGCATCCGTGCGAATTACAGCTCTTTTTATCTTATCTTGAATCTACATTCAGCAGATCAGCCATCGTCTTTTGAATGGGACAAAGAACTCTTCCAGTCTATTAACCGACAAATACAATGCGCCAACCAATAGGGACTAAGGTCACGACGGCTGATCCAATGGCAGCGGCGGCTGACGCCAACTGCGACCAGAGGTACTGAGACGCGCTTCCGGTAATAGGGCGACGTGGCTTTGTTTCGGTGACCGTACAAAAGCAGGCGATTGAATGGCGCAAATGGAACCAAACAGGGATTTAGAGTGGTTATGTAGATGTTGGGCGTGAGAGGAAGTTATACTCTCAGTAAGAATCAAAACGACCGTATGACACGGTTAGGCTTTCACCACATTTGGTGGATTTGCAGTAATAGGTATAAAATATGTAGAATATGAAGCTAATAGAAAAGATCTGTATCGCCTAAACGAGGTAGCATTTAGAAAATTGTCAAAGGACAAGACACGGTATAAACTTTATGGTAGACATTATTGAAATGGGTAATAAACGGGGTCAAAACAAGTCAAAGAGTTCATATGACCCATGGTCCAAAAGTCAATACATTTTTGTATAAATGGTTTTATAGTTTATAACTTTAAGTGCTTGATATCGACCACTATCACCACAGTCTTACTAATTTTTATAATCTAATCTAAAACGTTTTTAAATTGGGTAATTAACAAATAAATGGCATTAAGTTTCTCTAAGTTAAGCCAACATTTGTAGTCAGTAAGTAAATTTCATTAAATTAAATATTTAAAACACACATGACAACAGCGCGTCGGTCTTTCATCACCCTTATCGAACCGGCAATCGATCGCAAACAGTAACAGTGATTAGTTATCGTTTTGCATAGATAAATTACTTCATCGTTTTGTCGAGAAGAGCATCGCGCGTGTTGTTTTGTTTTTGTTCGCGTACGTCGTCGTGTTTATTTACAATGCTCTCGAATCAAGAGCTCGCCGAAATGTTGTTAGTTTACGGTGAAGCTCGTCAGAATTCAAACCTTGCACCTCAAATCCATCGCAACGGATACACCCAGAGAGAAGGAAATTTTTGCAAGTGTACCAAAGACTACAGAAAGTGTCTAGCCCACTAATGTTTGCACTCGTGAAAGACAGGTTACTGAAAAGCAGGAGGAACAAATTTTAAATATCGTGGAAATCAATGCAGATATCAGCACTCGGGAATCAGGCCGCCGCGTAGGACTATTGCATACCATAGTCCATGGAATCCTTAAATTTGCTTTATCCTTACCATGTACAACGAGCGCAGGCCTGGTTACCAGAATACTATCCTCGCAGACTAACATTTTGTCAGTGGTTTTTACCAAAAAACATTGAAAATCCGGATTTTTTAAAAACACTCTAGCGACGGACGAATGTACTTTTACGCGAAACGGAATACTAAATTTTCATAATACTAACACGTAGGCCGAAGAAAATCCTCATGTCATTCGTGAAGGTCATTTCCAACAACGCTTTAAAATAAATATTTGGGCGGGTATTCTTGACGATCAGGCAATTGGCCCCTTCGAGTTACCCCCAAAGTTGACAGGAGAAGGATACCTCAGATTTCTAGCCAATAACCTACCAGAGCTTTTGGAACAGACCATTACAACGGGGACAAAATTTGTGGTTTCTTCATGACGGGGCACCACCACACATTTTTAGAGGCGTCATTCAGTATTTGAATAAACATTATCCAAATCGCTGGATCGGTCGAAATGCTCCTGATCCTCGAAAATGGCCAGCAAGATCTCCAGACCTCAATCCGATAGATTTCTGGTATTGGGGAGAACTTAAAGCGATGGTTTATGGGGCTGGTCCAATAAGTACTGAAGCACAACTTCGCGATAAAATTTTTAATGCGGCTGAAATAATAAATGGAAAACTTCGAGCACCTAGAGTAAGAAGAAACTGGGTTCGTCGTACTGAAGCTTGTGTGGAAAGTGGAGGACGACATTTTGAACACCTTCTTTTAATACAAAAAAGTGCAGTGAGGGTTTTAAAAAGAAAAACACTGTCTCATAGTAGAGGCTTAACAGCGGAGTTTCAAGAGTCCAGATATTCTGACACACTGTAGAAAGGCTTATTCAGGATGTAGCCAGTCATGCGTCTTTTTCAACACGCCCGGATCATTAATATCCTTAACATTTTTTTTAGCTTATTAAACAGCTTCAAGCCGAGAGAGTTGAGAGCTTTTTATGTGCAGGGACGACTATTGCAGTAATATTACGTGTGTTATAGGTATGAAATTCTGAATTGACTGGAAAGTTATGTAAATTTGATTTTACATGCATTAATAGTTCTATCATAATATTTGGAACTGTCATTATGTGATACTTTCTTTGCACGACGCATGCGGCGCTACTCCAGCTATTTTTCTCAATATTCGGTTCTGCAATTTAAGGACCCTCTGCGTATGACTCGATGTACCCCAAGAAATAATACCATATTTTACTCTAGAAGCAAACTGTGCATGATAATATGTAATTATAAATTTGTTTGGATATACTTGTCGAAGACCCTAGGTTGCAAAATAAACATAGCTTGCCTATGTAGTGCTCCCAGTGAAGAGCTGCATCAAGATGAATTCCTAGAAATTTTGACTAACTGGCTCTTCTTGATTGAGGTGAAAAGAGGAGTAAAATTTATAAAAACAGTCTTTTTTTGCGTTAAGTGATAGTTGATTACTGTAAAAATAGCTTTTGAACTTATTTATTACGCATTGTAGTTTATCAATGAGTGTTATTTACATTATTTTCACTACATCATAAATAGCAAACATATTAATAGCCCTAGGATTGATTTTTGAGGTACACCAATCTCGACATTACGCCGTGAAGATTAGCATCCATCAACTGCCACAGTCTGCTGCTCCTTTAGAGCAAGATATTACTTGACATTTGACGAAAATGTCAAAGGGCTTGTTCAGGTCCATATACACTTTTCTTCCTTGTCCAAATATTCATATAATTTACAAACGAAGTGTAGTATAGCTGATTGTGTATTCGTTTGTCTTCTAAATGTTCCAAAGCCAAACAAATCTTAAGTCAAACGATCTCACCTCTATTTATCTCCAAAATTGTATGGACATTCACCAAATCGCTTAAAACAATTAAGTAATACATTAGGTATCAAAAAAAATTAAAAATAGATTCACCCGCTTAGGAGAAATAACATTGATGGAATAATCTCAAATATTACACAATAAATATACTAAGAGACATATAAATCCGAACACCCAGTTAAAATGGTTTTATTTTAATAAAATTTTGTATAAGTACTTAATGAAGCATAATAAGTAAATGATAAAAATTTCAAAATGATCGCACTGCTTTAAAGCCCTTCGACCTTTAATAATGTGTGGATGCACCCTGATGTGCTACGCATTCTCCAACGCGCCTAGGCAAGCTTCTGATCAGGTGGTCAATGTCCTCCTGTGGTATCTCATTCCAGGCAACCACCAACTCATCTCGAAGTGCTTCTAGAGTCTGAGGAGGACGTTGCAAATTGAGCAATCTCCTACCCATCATATCCCACACGTGCTCAATTGGGGATAAGTCGGGAGATCTTGGTGGCCATGGTAACAATGTGACATCATTATGTTGAAAGAAGTCTATTGTGACTCTTGCAACATGTGGTCGGGCATTATCTTGTTGGAAAGTTGGATCTGCCAGGGTGTCAAGATAGGGTAAAAGATGGGGTTCTAGAGCTTCGTGGATATAACGTTGCGCGTTCATGTTACCTCTGATGAAGATTAAAGGTGACCTGGAACCATAAGCTATAGCACCCCCAAACTGTGGAATCCTCCTTTCACCACGTCGCCTTCTAACCCTGGCACGACCATCGTGCATGCCTAAACAAAACCGAGACTCGTCACTAAAGACAATACTGTTCCATTCCTGATCCCAGAGTGACCGTTGTCTGCACCACTCAAGGCGATTACGTCGGTGTTCTCGAGTTAAAGGGAGGACCCAGTGTGACCGGTATGAGAACAAGCCAAAACTTCTCATTCGTCGGTAAACACTTCGCATGCCAATAGGTCTTCCGTGTTCTGCAAACCATTCATTTGCAATGGACCTGGTAGTAGAGAAACGGTCCCTTAAGGCCAATAATCTTAGGCGGCGATCTTCACGGTCTGTTGTTCTACGGCGGCGTCCAGTGCCCCTTGCTCTTTGCGTACGGCCTTCTCGAAGCCATGCCTGATAATACCTAACCACAGTGTCTACACTTCTTTGCACTCTAACTGCAATTGCCCGAAAAGAAAGTCCAGCTTCCCGAAGTCCCACTATACGGCTCCTATCAAACTCACTAAGTTGACGAAATCGTACAGGTCTCCGTACTCTAGGCATCGTAACCGATCGTAAAGGATGTCAAGAACCAAAATCCGCCAACGTTGATTCTTTACTGCGGCTGAAGTATTCATTTTTAGAGCGTTAGTGAATAAAAAAAAAGCAGTATAAAAACCGGAATGTCCAACAGATAAGGCTGAACATTTTTTCACTTGTTATTTACAGTAAGATAAATACATTCACCAACTTTTATTAAAATAAAACCATTTAAACTGGGTGTTCGGATTTATATGTCACTTAGTATACATTAGGTATCAAAAAAAAATAAAAATAGATTCACCCGCTTAGGAGAAATAACATTGATGGAATAATCTCAAATAATACACAATAAATAATAAATACTATCATTCTCGCAAATGTTTTCTTTTCTCTCTATTCGCGCTTTTTTATCTATTCCATTCCGACATAGAACTTAAAAATGCACAGGCATTGTCCTACTATGGATAAATTACGTTTATTTACTCATTCCATGTTACCTGTATTAATAGAGTAAATATGTTAAATAATACTATTGCTTTAAACAGATGTCATGGAAATATGTTTTCACTTTGGGGTTTTCGGCGCATATGCATTTGGGCCGGATGAAGCCAATAAGCATAAACGTACGTTACTTTCTGTTTCTGCTCGTGTTTCATTACATTGAACATGAATGTCCTTTGTTTTCGTACCTGAAAATTGCGAGAAAACTATTCCTAAAGGAAGGTCATTCCGACTGGTCCCAAAAAGAATTCGTCAAGAAATTTGATGTTCATATTACTTCAAACATTTTTAACTACCAATATCTGATGAACTAATGACGAATCTACAATAGCTTTAGTTTTTCCACCAGAAGGTCCAACTGGTTGAGTTTTGCTACTGAAGCCGCGTGGGAGATGAAGTTCGTTGGTTCTATTCTAGTGGCGCATTACGTTGACCAGCGCCGTTTATTGCGTCCAAATTCTGCTTGAATGTTTGTTAGTAAATAGTCAAATCCTTGACCTTGTCCGAGTCACAATACTTTAACCCGTAGCCACAGACGGCCAATTATTTGAACATTACCACAAACGTGGTCTATCTTGTATTACCTAAATAGGATTTTTTTTCAATATCGTTTTTAAAAAAAAATTTCTTCAGTAAAAAGCAATATATTTATTGCACACAATTTTCGTGAATATTTTTGGTAAAAGCGTGAAACAGGATACTTATAACGATTATAAATTATCGTGATAGTTATATTCTGGAAACGTGCAGTAGTTGTTTTCCCAAGTTATTTTTTCATTTTGCACAGTCCACGCAAACCATTTGAAACGGTTTTTTTTCCATAGAAATAGTTTCCTGTAGGAGCGCCGTTCGATGTCTCATCTTCTTCAGTAGAAAGTCTTTCACCATCTGTATCTCTACCTTGTTCCAAACGCACTCATGATCAGCGTAAATAAATTCAGCATCTGAATCGATATCACTGTCGTTTTCATTTTCCTCATCCACCTCAGCCACCCATTTCAGCAAAGCTTCTTCGTAGTCCGAATCGCCATATATAACTTTTTTTGAGGGACAGCTTTGCTATCCACATCCATCATAAAAACCTAAAATAAACCGAGCAGGTTCATGAAATACAGAAACTAGAATATAACATTACGACAGACTCCGTCGGAAATTCACGTCGTGATGTAAGTAAACGTACACAAACGATGCAACCGTCTTAGTGCTACTTCAATACGACTCGATGAAAAGGTACGTCTACGTCTGGTCAGATGGACTGGGGAAAAACGAGAAATTCCCCACGACGTACTAGCAAGGAGTCTGTGATTACGGATTAGTCAAGAGCAAAGGTGCTACGGACCGCTCTAACAGACAATGACGAACAATGACAACTTTCATATATATTAAGTGACATAAAAATCCGAACACCCAGTTTAAATGGTTTTATTTTAATAAAATTTTGTATAAGTACTTAATGAAGCATAATAAGTAAATGATAAAAATTTCAAAATGATTGCACTGCTTTAAAGCACTTTGACCTTTAATAATGTGTGGATGCACCCTGATGTGCTACGCATTCTCCAACGCGCCTAGGCATGCTTCTGATCAGGTGGTCAATGTCCTCCTCCAGGCAACCACCAACTCCTCTCGAAGTGCTTCTAGAGTCTGAGGAGGACGTTGCAAATTGAGCAATCTCCTACCTATCATATCCCACACGTGCTCAATTGGGGATAAGTCGGGAGATCTTGGTGGCCATGGTAACAATGTGACATCATTATGTTGAAAGAAGTCTATTGTGACTCTTGCAACATGTGGTCGGGCATTATCTTGTTGGAAAGTTGGATCTGCCAGGGTGTCAAGATAGGGTAAAAGATGGGGTTCTAGAACTTCGTGGATATAACGCTGCGCGTTCATGTTACCTCTGATGAAGATTAAAGGTGACCTGGAACCATAAGTTATAGCGCCCCAAACCATAACTCCAACAGTGTGATGAACATGTCTTTCAACAAAAAACTGTGGATGCCTCCTTTCTCCACGTCGCCTTCTAACCCTAAACAAAATCTAGACTCGTCACTAAAGACAATACTGTTCCATTCCTGATCCCAGAGTGACCGTTGTCACTCAAGGCGATTACGTCGGTGTTCTCGAGTTAAAGGGAGGACCCAGTGTGGCCGGTATGAAAACAAGCCAAAACTTCTCATTCGTCGGTAAACACTTCGCATGCAAATAGGTCTTCCGTGTTCTGCAAACCATTCATTTGCAATGAACCTGGTAGTGGAGAAACGGTCCCTTAAGGCCAATAATCTTAGGCGGCGATCTTCACGGTCTGTTGTTCTACGGCGGCGTCCAGTGCCCCTTGCTCTTTGCGTACGGCCTTCTTGAAGCATGCCTGATAACACCTAACCACAGTGTCTACACTTCTTTGCACTCTAACTGCAATTGCCCGAAAAGAAAGTCCAGCTTCCCGAAGTCCCACTATACACCCCCCTATCAAACTCACTAATTTGACGAAATCGTACAGGTCTCCGTACTCTAGGCATCGTAACCGATCGTAAAGGATGTCAAGAACCAAAATCCGCCAACGTTGATTCTTTACTGCGGCTGAAATATTTATTTTTAGAGCGTTAGTGAATTGAAAAAAGCAGTATGAAAACCGGAATGTCCAACTGGTAAGGCTGAAAATTTTTTCACTTGTTATTTACATTAAGATAAATATATTCACCAACTTTTATTAAAATAAAACCATTTAAACTGGGTGTTCGGATTTATATGTCACTTAGTATAATTATTTTTGAAGTGAATATTTCGCTTTGTATTCAGAGGATGCAATCCATTTCGTCGATTCGAACGACCGTCCCTTTATTTGTTTTATTTCGCTCAACGGCTCGCACTCTGCACTATTCGACAAAAAGGGAGTATTCGTGGACAGAGGGCAGACTGGTATAATTAAAATCACCCACTACATCTAATAGCCACAGGCAGGACCGTATTCTACTCAACTCCACATAATAGTTCTATGTAATCAATTTAAAAACGTACATACTTCCTAATAGAGAAAAAATGGTTTCTGCGATAAAGTCTATACCTATCTTTAACCGTTGTAAAGCTATTTGAGTCTATGAAAAAACTAAACTAACCTAATACTGATAATAATGAAATGCACGGCACAAAATAATAATCACAGATACCAGCAAGAACACTTAGCATCAGTCACTGTCATCGTATGACATAGAAAAACTTTGTCTTTCATTTCAAATTATTAAGTTACCTACCTAGTTGTGATAAATATTGGACAATGACGTATTCAATCCAAGAAAGTGTAGAAATAACAAAACTGTATTACCAAAACGGGAGCATTGAAAGAGCTACTGCCCAGTTGCCCAATACGTTACATCCAGATAGAAACGTTAACGAGAATTTTAAGAAATTGGATATGTGTCTGATATTCGCCGTAATCGCCATTTAGAAAATCGACCAGCTAGAAATGAAGCCGCAGAAATAGCAGTTTTGGTACATGTACATATACACTTGATACAACCCAAAAAACTCATGAACTGGCTGTAGAGGCCTCATCGAGTGGTCGCCCAGATCTGCGGACCTAAGTCATTTAGATTACTTCCTCTGGCGGCATTTGAAAAGTATTCCATTCAAGATCTTCGTCAGTGGATTACGGCTGAATGAAATAACTCAACACATGCTTAAAGACAAGGAAGTATATATTTCCATCAGAAAGTTGCATGGAAAATCTTGGCAATTAATTCCATTTTGATCGACAACATATGCAAAAATAGCTCTATACAGTATTAAGATAAATATGACCTTTTCGGCAGGACATCCGATGTTCTGAGATTATTTGAACTCCGGTACAAGTTACACCGCTTGACAAACAGTCACGGCTAATTTTTGTGGAAAATGTCAATCAGCTAGTGAACTTGCGACCTTGTTATGCGAACTGTAAGAAAAGGCACCACGATGAGAAAAATACTGGCAGCCTCGTGACACGTGTCAGAAACAAATTACCGAATTTAAACCCACACCCTCGCGCATTTATAGTACGATACAATTTTTGTTGGACAAAAAGTTGATTAGCAACTGTCAAGGACCCGTCACCGAGCCACCCGATCCACCCCATGTCAAGCACAGACGTCATTTGCGGGGTAGCTGGTTACCCCCGCATATGACTGACACATTTCCGCTAAGGGTCGAAATCTAGAGGGTAGTTATCTGTTCAGTGGCGTCCAGATTCGACATTTGCACAATAGTAAGGGATTCCATGTACCACGACATGCTTGTCATTAGTTAACGAGGCAAATTCGGCATTCCACGCAAATAAAATTGGTATAACGTGGCAATTTTCAGCCAACAAACTTCAAACTATAAACAATAATAAACGACTTTCATTTTAGGCGAAGTTGACCTATAAGCTATTCCACCACTTATATCGTGCCAAAATCACATAACCTGTTTTTTACCATTTTGATGATGAGTGCCTACCGATTTCAAGTCTAAACCATTTTCAATGATTTTCGTTTGGTAAATTTAATAATTTATTGATTTGTTCAGCTAGAAGCTACTTAATCCGGCAACTATAATATCACACATATTATATCTTTCTTTCTTTCTTAGCGACTCAGTATTGTGTTGAAATCTTTTGAACATTAATGTGTATTAATCACTACCTCGGAAATTTCCTCATAAAGTATCGTTGGTCCCTCGTACCTAGTACGTTGTTTTGGGAAATATATCCATCTGGGGTGCGCCCATAGGCGACCAGCGATGTTGTTTGTGCATGCTCGGCTGCGGAACTTTTCTTAAATTTCGTCTCGGTCTTCATTTCTTATTGAATCGTTGGTTGAGAGGGTGTATTATCGACCATTCATTTGATGTCCAGATTTTGGGATATTTGGCCCCAATCACCAGTTTATGGAGTAGCACCATTTTTTGTACCTACCTTACGTTTAGTTACTTTGGTTGTTGTTTGGGTGATGCTTTCTCCATTTTTATGGGATTTCAACTCCTTCAGCGGTAAGTTTTCTATATCTTCTGACCACGTGCATTAATGCATGTCCAGGAGAAGTTTCCTCAATGTCTGCTTCTCTTTAGGGGGAAGGCATTGAAAAAAACACTATTTGCACTTCTCCAGCTTTGTAGGTGTCTCGTAGCTGTTTTGCAGCTGATTATGGTGAGGATGGTAATAAGTAGACTAACTAACTATTTTATAGATATTTATTATTGTTCATTGAAGTTCTTAAAGTGTACTTGATATTGTTTGGCATTTTTCGTGCTCAAATGTGGCGCAGCGCCTACATTTGCACCTTTTATTGAGCTTACTCCATTGCAGTGATCACGATTTTGATTTTTGAGATGCCAACACTGTTTAAGAACAAGGGATAACTTTTTGAGGGTGTATTACCCTAGTACATTTTTATTTTCTTGCTTTTGCTTTACTTTCCCTACAATAAAGTAAATAGTTTTTCAGGTTTAGTGCCTTAATGAGTAGTTTTGTCTCACAGAGGGAATAGAGAGTAGATTTCTCCCTGTAGGGTCTTTCACACCGTAAATTTTGAATATGAGGCAAGCAGCTCCTATGCTGGTATAAACTTTCAACGATTCAAGATCGGTAGAAACATTGATAAATAAAAGTTGATAAAAACTTCATGGAAAATCTAAAAATACAAAGGGGGTTTCTATTTAAAAATCTAAAGCGCAACGAAATATCTTATTATTGGAGCACCCTGTATGGCTATAGATGAAAAGACGTTCCCCTATAGATTAAAACTGACGTGACCAAGCGTTTTTTCCAAAATATACCAGGAGAGTTACAAATAAGGATGTGGCCTTTTCGTTGGGCCAACCTGGATATATACAGGGTGACTTTGAAGTTGAGTCATTAATTTTCAGATAATGATTGTAGAAGGAAGATAAACCAAAATATGTGTGTAAAAATAAAAAAAAAATTAAAAAAAAATTTTACCTTGTTTTATAAAGTATCCTCCCGACAAGTATTTCAGTGCGGACCTGTATTTGATCGTGAGGTCCCCTGTGAGGTCTTAAGTCACCTGATTCACGAGCCCGTTGTACTACATTAACAAAGGCACGAGGGGTTGGTTGCACTAATTCACTAACGCTCTAAAAATGAATATTTCAGCTGCAGTAAAGAATCAACGTTGGCGGATTTTGGTTCTTGACATCCTTTACGATCGGTTACGATGCCTAGAGTACGGAGACCTGTACGATTTCGTCAACTTAGTGAGTTTGATAGGGGCCGTATAGTGGGACTTCGGGAAGCTGGACTTTCTTTTCGGGCAATTGCAGTTAGAGTGCAAAGAAGTGTAGACACTGTGGTTAGGTGTTGTCAGGCATGGCTTCGAGAATGCCGTACGCAAAGAGCAAGGGGCACTGGACGCCGCCGTAGAACAACAGACCGTGACGATCGCCGCCTAAGATTATTGGCCTTAAGGGACCGTTTCTCCACTACCAGGTCCATTGCAAATGAATGGTTTGCAGAACACGGAAGACCTATTGGCATGCGAAGTGTTTACCGACGAATGAGAAGTTTTGGCTTGTTTTCATACCGGCCACACTGGGTCCTCCCTTTAACTCGAGAACACCGACGTAATCGCCTTGAGTGGTGCAGACAACGGTAACTCTGGGATCAGGAATGGAACAGTATTGTCTTTAGTGACGAGTCTCGATTTTGTTTAGGAATGCACGATGGTCGTGCCAGGGTGAGAAGGCGACGTGGTAAAAGGAGGAATCCACAGTTTTTTGTTGAAAGACATGTTCATCACACTGTTGGAGTTATGGTTCCAGGTCACCTTTAATCTTTATCAGAGGTAACATGAACGCGCAGCGTTATATCTATGAAGTTCTAGAACCCCATCTTTTACCCTATCTTGACACCCTGAGAGATCCAACTTTCCAATAAGATAATGCCCGACCACATGTTGCAAGAGTCACAATAGACTTCTTTCAACATAATGATGTCACATTGTTACCATGGCCACCAAGATCTTCCGAGTTATTCCCAATTGAGCACGTGTGGGATATGAGGGGTAGGATATTGCTCAACTTGCAACGTCCTGCTCAGACTCTAGAAGCACTTCGAGAGGAGTTGGTGGTTGCCTGGAATGAGATACCACAGGAGGACATTGACCATCTGATCAGAAGCATGCCTAGGCGCATTGGAGAATGCGTAGCACATCAGGGTGCATCCACACATCATTAAAGGTCAAAGGGCTTTAAAGCAGTGCAATCATTTTGAAATTTTTATCATTTATACAGGGTGACTTTGAAGTTGAGTCATTAATTTTCAGATAATGATTGTAGAAGGAAGATAAACCAAAATATGTGTGTAAAAATAAAAAAAAAATTAAAAAAAAATTTTACCTTGTTTTATAAAGTATCCTCCCGACAAGTATTTCAGTGCGGACCTGTATTTGATCGTGAGGTCCCCTGTGAGGTCTTAAGTCACCTGATTCACGAGCCCGTTGTACTACATTAACAAAGGCACGAGGGGTTGGTTGCACTCGATTGGGAAACCGATCCGCATAAACATGTGCCATTTTTTATTTCGTTTGAGCCACGCAACAGACACTATTCACACGCGACTGAAACTGACTGTATGTATAACTGAACTGAATTGTAATCGTAAAAACATCGTTCCAAATTCTTTCGCTTTTTTGTTTCCGATGCGATGAACCGTTGTTGCCAAACACGAACACATGATATTATTGAGACAGGGCGGTACTCAAACTTCCAAAGGGCTATAACTTTGTTACTTTAATTTTACCAGAAAAATGGTAAAGGAAAAAAACATTTCTTTTGATCAGATCTACACACTGTTAAAATAAATGACTCAACTTCGAAGTCACCCTGTATATTGTGGATAATCGACTTCACCAAATAACCTTTCCAGATCGCTAATCACTTGAATGCATCAAGAGGCTTCTTCTTGTATCCTGAATTAACTACGCATTGAAGCAACTTTCATTCTTTCTTGACGTTGAAATAAAAGGTATGAAGTTTCATAGCGCGACTTACCTAGGCTTTGCAAATATTTCACAGCCACCTCTGTCTCAAACGACTGACAGCAATATACGAATTCCGCAGCCCTCTGTTAATTTGAGGCGGAGTGCCTTCTATTAAAAAATGCCTCAGGCTCAATTGAAGCCAATCGCAGTGGTTGCTAGTGGGATGTCGTATGGGTTGCGACGTCAAAGACGCGTCTCACATTCCTGACGGACAATAGGTTGGTGATGGGGAGATACACTGCGATCCACGGTCTTTGTTCTTCGTGAGCGATAGTAAATCCTTTGTTAGTAATAAGAGGCAGGTAATCGATTCAAGGTAGCAAAACATCAAAGTTCTGAAGCCTACTAAAACCATTTCTTAATGCAAAAAAGGTTGTTGAATTTCTGCACTCGAATGGATAATTTTTTATTACATCGAAGGCTAACGAAACCCGTTTAACATAACCTTCCTAGTATGCACAGTCAACAGCTTCATTAACTGCTAGCCTCATGTACTACTTTTGACTATGAAACATAAGATCGAAACACGGGAAAAAATGACAGCCTCACACTCTGAACCCTTGTTCGTTTCTGTGACGTTTTTGAACAGGTTAAGGTCAAGAGTTTACGGTACAGTGGATTTGAAAGATATATTTGTTCCAGGATAAATTCGAAAGAAGAATGCCAAAATAACGGTCTTGCGTCCAGAGCGTATCAGTCTGATAGATCCACAATGTAAAAAATCTAATTCCAAGACATCCAAAATGAGGGGTATCTAAGATAATTTATTAAGCTCATGAAGCGTGATTACTGAGTTTGCTAGTCAGCAGGTTTTACGTGCATTACTATAGGTACGACGAAAAAATAGTATACAGGGTGTTTCTAAAGTTGAGTCATTTATTTTAACAGCTTGTAGAGCTCGTCAAAAGAACATGTTATACCAAAAATCAACTATATAAAAGTTGCATAATACGTTATTAAAAATCATTAAAAAAAATCATTATCAAGTCAAATGGATACCGGTTTTACAAAAAATGTTGCAAATTGTCCCCTTTTGCTCGGCAAAATCTTGCTCGGCTAACCCGAGACTCTTCGCAAGCTTCGAAAATAACATCCTGGTCTCCACGAATTGAATCACGAGCATTTTCTGCGCGCTCTTGAAGTTGTTCCAAAGTATTTAAGTTTTCAAGCATTCATTTATTACAGACACCACGATTTCGGATATCTCTTTAGCCAATGCTTTCACGATCTAATTTGGTATTTCATCTAGTCCTGGTGCATTACCTTTCAAGTGGCTTGTAGCTTCTTCCAATTCACTTGTGGTGAAGTCCGGTACGTCCAGAGCCTCCTCAAATTTCGGTTCGGTGGGTGACCACTTCGGCAACAATCCCTCTAAAATTTTCATTTGTTGTTCAGTATCAAGATATCGACTATCTGTGAATTCTAGCTTTTCCATAGTTATTCTGTATGCTTGACCCCAAACGTGGTCATTTAATAAGTCTTTCCACATCCTTTGTTTATAGTTCATTATGAGCTCTTCTAGTTCTTTTTTGGTATATTGATGTAGTTTCTTGTACTCAAGCATCAGAACGCTATTCCTTGTTCCATTTGCTCTATGGTGTTTTCTAGTTTTTCTACGTCTGATAGGCATTGTTTTCTCTTTTATGCTATTTCATTATTCTACCAATACTTTCCTTCACTTTACCATTTTTGTGAACGTAGGGTCACATGCTGTTATAACAACATCCTCGAGCAGTTAAACTTTGTTTTTGTAATCATCCAGTTGTCTATTCCAAAGATCTAACTGCAGATTTCCGGGGAATGCTTTTAATTTAGCTCCATTTATCTTGGTTGGCTGGACCTGGAGTTCGATTATTCCAAACTAGTGATGAGCATTTCGTCCATATTCTAAATATAATCCAACAAATACAATCAGTAAAAGTAGGTGAACATCCGTTCCCTTTCGTGATCGCGTGCGGGATGTTTTTCGGGCTGCACTCCCCCCACCGGCCAAACAGGCACGAACACCAGCATTATTTATAATGGCCTGACTTGTCTTTATCACGTACTTTCTGTATCTCTCGGAGGTTTTGGGGTGCGTTTCGCCAAAGATAAGACACGTCAGCCTACAAAGCACCGTTGCCGTGGTTTTGCCTGATTATAATTCGGGGTGATTACAGATTAAAAGGGGAGGATCGCCTCCTTGGGGATTCGCGCGGAGTTTTACGGTCGAAATCCGGGTACATACATAAGAAGTTGCTGTAGTATTTTGCACACGTAAGCGGGAGGAGCAGAAGACGTGATAAATTTGTAAAGGATAATATAGATTTCACGATGTTACTGCTTACACCCCAAATGGGAAAAGGAGGAGCACCAATTTGAACGTAACTAAAGAAGAATTAAATTAGTTTAACTTGCATTGGTCATCTTTATATCTGACACATATAGAAATACATATTTAATAAATCCGTGTCAAATTGTTAAAAGGGTGCAAGTCTGTCCTCAGATAAATTTGAGACTAGTGTCAGCTTTTATTTTGGCATTTCCACATACATTTTTACAGCCGTCTTCTTAACAAACGTAAAAATGTCATGTGAGAACTATCTGCCACAGAAATAGATAATAAACAACAGGATTTTATTACTATCATGTTGGTAAAAATACTGGCTATCTTTGCTTGTCAAACTGTATGTGACCGTTTTTTAAATCATTTTGACTAACATAGCTGCCAAAGTTTTTCCTAATATATGAATACTACAAAACTGTCTGCTATATACAAAAGAAAGATAACTAGTCCAAACACTGATTCTTGAGGCACTCCTGAGGAAATCAGATGTTCTGTAGAAAATTCTGAATCGACCGCGACTTTACTTATCAGAAAGCTGCATATTAAACTCAAGAGAAGAATCTGGAAGTAAAATGTTTACAACATTTCAGAACGGGAAAATACCATTTTGTCGTATACCTAAATATCTAAAAACTGTTTGCATGATTAAAATAAAGAACCGAACAAGTTTCTTTCATTATCCAACAAGCGATGCTTTATTGCATGATATTGACTGTTTTCAGTTCTTTCAAAAATTACGCGTAACTAAACGTCTGTATCAACCTTCCGAACATCTCATACAGGAATGACGTAAAGGCAGTTTTGCAGACATTTGTCTAATCCACTATATCTCGCATTTCGCTAGAATGCTTTCTGGGTTGTAGTCTTTTAGGTAGCTACTCATAAGCTGTGACATTCAGCTATTATATCGTATTGCTTATTAACAAAAATTACTCAGTGAAAACTATTTAGGGATCAAAATATATAATATCTATAGGCGTATTTCTAAAATATTTATAATTATATATGGTGTCCCAATTTTGACCCAAATTCTCAAATATAAAATATTTGTTTTAAATGGAATGCCCCAATTTTTATTACATATTCGGATAGACTTCTAGCAGAAGGAGGTTGTCATAATATACTTATGGATTTTGATACCCAATGGTTGAGATATTGGGTATTTTGTTTAAATAACATCGAAGTTTGTCAGTCTGCGACCTGCTATCTTGATGGCTGGAGTAGGGAATTTTTTGTCAAAACATTTCCTTATACTTTTTGTTTTGCTCAATACTCGTATAGGAAAAAAGAGAAACTAAGTACACAAAGTTATTTTAAATGACTTATTGAGCAGTTAGTTGGGGATTAAATAAAATATTGATAATATTGTATTGCGTGTTAGGTCACAGTTTAATTTCTGTCACCTGCTTTCAGATAATAGGTATATATTTCAACTGTTTAAAAAGAAAAGACGTTTCTGAAATGATGGAGAATGATGATGATGGAGAATGTCACAGAAAATAAGTAAGAGAAAAGTGAATTTAAAAGTATGAAGTCTCACAGATTCGTTGTACAGAGTGGGTCAAAGAACCTGCCTGAGTACTATAGATTCTTTAGTATAAGGAATTTTCAAATTAGAATCAGAATTTTTTTTGATATACAGGATAGGTCATCATTCTGTGATGGAAAATCCTTTTTTTTGTATTTTGAGATTCTCCTTCTGATTTTAAATATTTTTTGGCGTCGCGCAATTCCAGCATGTTACGGGATATTAACACACTGCATGGCAATATGAGGATGAAAAGAAAAATTAAACAAAGCATCACCTAGGAGACATAAATCAAATATATTGACAATTGTATTTGAAGGTCGTGGCTGGGACCGAAAGATCTCACAATGGAAAGCAATTTTAAAAATATGTGGTATGATTTTGCCAGAAAAGCGTGGGAGATTAAAACTATCATTGTTTAATATTAACTCCAACACTATATCCAACTGAACTCGCTGACATCCTCATACTTACGATCCCGAAAGTTGTATGTTAAAAACCGACTGAATATTCTGGTATGACGTTCAATCCCTACAGTTTATTTTCTTCTCATCTGCATAAAGCAACCCAACACTAATACTTATTATATTTTGCATTTGGATGACAAAAGAAATAAATATCTACAGATGTATATGGTCACAGCGATGTTCTAGTCACTTCTCAATAAACCACATCGAACATATCAAGGCGTCATACATGTTCTACGTCAACCAGCCGAAAACCGAATAAAAATCACATGTCACATGCAGGCTTCCTACCAAATACCTACCTGAATATTCCATATTCTGATAGCCCAGTCAACACAGTAATAAACGAACTATATGAATTATTGGAAGTTAGGGATAAGCTTGTGAAAAGTGGAATTCAGAATCTTTTAAATATAGTACATGGTGTTATATTTATTTTTTTGACAGAAAGTACGTTTAGGATTTCTGACCGACCTGGGTCAGACGATTTACAAAATTGCGTATAATACGGCAGTTGATAATATGAATATGGCGGCTGGGACGTATCTTGGAGCATTTTCTTAAAGTCAACGATACCTCAATTTCAAGCTTCATACGAGAATTTTTTAATCGTAGAATATGAAATCAATGTTTTTCAAAATTTCTGATTGCTGCCAAAGTTGACGATTTTCGTGCATTGGATCGTTTATAACTCAACAACCAATCATCAGCGGGCTCGATCTGCATATGTTATAAAATATGGAACGTACAATTGAAAGATTTGTCAAAATCTGTCATTTAATGTAATGATGAATAATCATCTTCAAACTGGTGTCTCAACCTTACTGCCAACTTTTCTCGTTCAGGAAGAATTGCCACTTATTTCCCAACCAAGTATTCCAAAGTAAAACTTTGCTCAACTTTAACTGGCTGTACTGGAAAAAAATGTACTACGAGAGTTTGGCAAGTAACCTTAAAAGTTGGCGCACTTAATAACGATTCGAAAATGATATAACACTTAGAAGATTACTCGTTAACTTATGCACAATTTTTATTTGAAAAAACTGATGAAAATTTTTCAAAATTTCCTAATTAAACAGCGATTATGAAAACGCACAAGGACCCTTAAGGATAACTGTTTGCACAACAGTTGGCGTCAAAATGCTGCTGATGATGATTTACCTTTACAGCAAATGCTCAAACTGTTTTCATTCAGCCGCAATACACGCTCGACATCTTCATAAAAAAGATCGGGTTATTAAACGAGCGAATCCACGGCTATTAACAAACTCAACTGCTTCCAATAGTCTTTGCCCGTAGCTCAGCTACATTTTGAATCGGCTTGAAATACACTTTTTCTTTTACAATTCTCCAGTAAACAAAATCTAACGGATTCAAATCTGGTGACCGGGCTGGCCACGGTATTGTATCAGACCGCCCTATACATCTGCCTGGAAAGTTTTGATCGAGATACTCTCTCACTGAGAGTGCATAGTGCGCTGGGCAGCCATCATGCTGAAACAACATGTCCCTGTAAATACTCAGTGGCACGTCCTCCAATAAATTTTCTAAATGATTTTGCAAAAAACCCAAATAAACCTCAGCAGTCAAAGTCTCTGGGAACTCAAACGGACCGATTATTTTACCATTTAAAATTCCTGTTCAATGGTTTATCTTGAACCGATATTGAGATTTATCTTCTGTCATCAAATGTGGATTTGCTACGTGCCACTCGTGTAAGTTATGCAGGTTCATGTACCCATCTTTCTTAAATGTGGTCTCATCTGACCATACAATTTTTTCAAAGAACCGTGGATCTGCCCTGTGTCTTTCTAACATTGTGCGACAAAAAGCAACTCGGGGCTCATAATTCCGGGACAGAAGAGCTTGAACACGCTGTACGTGGTATGGATGGAGCACGTTTTTTTGCAAGATTCTATGGGCTGTACTTTTGGGCACACCTGTTTTTAGTTCTATTGCACGCACTGAAGTACTCGGGTCTTCTTCGACAGCTCCTAGCACCACGTCTTCGTAAGGGAGGAAAGATCTTCCCTCACCGTGTGATTGGTTTGGTAGTTGGCCCTCTGAGAACCGTAAGCGGTGCACATTTGTGAACACTCAATGATCTGGATGACGAGCTGCATTCGGGTACCTCTCACAGTAAAGTCTCGCTGCAGCACTAGCGTTGCATCTGCACTCCCCATAAATGAGGCGCATGTTAGCATATTCTTGTACGGTGAACACGGACATAGCAGCACTATCAAAGATAGTCTAAGGAAAGCAAATGTTGTTTTGAAGAGCAATTAAACAGTCCAAATTCAAATCACAAGCGATCAACAGTCAAGTTCACGAATCCAAAATTAGTAACAGTACGAAATCAACAAGCACGAACATGTAAAGATGCGCAGTAAACGAAGGAGTACTGATCGGTATCAAAGTGTGCAATAGCAAGTAAGTGATGTACTTTATCCATACCACATACAGCGTGTTCAACCTCTCCTGCCCCGGGATTATGAGCCCCGAGTAGCTTTTTGTCGCACAATGTTAGAAAGACACAGGAAAGATCCACAGTTCTTTGAACAAATTTTTTGGTCTGATGAGACCACATTTAAGAAAGATGGGTACATGAACCTGCATAACTTACACGAGTGGCACGTAGCAAACCCACATTTGATGAGAGAAGATAAATCTCAATATCGCTTCAAGATAAACCATTGGACAGGAATTTTAAATGGTAAAATAACCGGTCCGTTTGAGTTCCCAGAGACTTTGACTGCTGAAGTTTATTTGGATCTTTTGAAAAATCATGTACAACATTTATTGGTGGACGTGCCACTGAGTATTTACAGGGATATGTGGTTTCAGCATGGTGGCTGCCCAGCGAAGTATGTACTGTCAGTGAGAGAGTATCTCGATAAAAACTTTCCAGGCAGATGGATAAGGCGGTCTGGTACAATACCGTGGCCAGAACGATCACCTGATTTGAATCCTTTAGATTTTTTTACTGTAGAACTGTAAAAGGAAAAGTGTATTTCAAGCCGATTTAAAATGTAGCTGAGCTACGGCAAAGACTATTGGAAGCAGCTGAGTTTGTTGATAACCGTGGATTCGCTCGTTTAATAACCCGATCTTTTTTAAGAAGATGTCGAGCGTGTATTGCGGCTGAAGAAAAACAGTTTGAGCGTTTGCTGTAAAGGTAAGTCATCATCAGCAGCATTTTGACGCCCACTGTTGAGCAATCAGTTATCCTTAAGGGTCCTTGTGCGTTTTCATAATCGCTGTTTAATTAGGAAATTTTGAAAAATTTTCATCAGTTTCTTTCAAATAAAAATTGTGCATAAGTTAACGAGTATTCTTCTAAGTGTTATACCATTTTGGAATCGTCATTAAATGCGCCAACTTTTAAGGTTACTTGCCAAACTCTCGTAGTACATTTTTTCCAGTACAGCCAGTTAAAGTTGAGCAAAGTTTTACTTTGGAATACTTGGTTGGGAAATAAGTGGCAATATTTCCTGAACGAGAAGAGTTGGCAGTAAGGTTGAGACACCAGTTTGAAGATGCATTACTCATCATTACATTGTAAAAATAAAATCCAAAAAAAGTTAATATTTGTAGTAACAGGAGTTGACAGACTGCCGTAGGGTGTGAAATTTTTATATCTTTTTCAAAGACCTATAATTTTCAAAACACATACATAAAATTTTTTTTAATATTTTCCTGATACCTGTTATGACTTTGCCTATCACACGGTTTCGGCTTGATGTCGACTTCTGGGACACCCTGTATAAAAAAAAGGAAAATCCATCTTATCAGCCCTATCACCAATAACAACAACGACAACTGTTAGCAACAAATAGAAGAAAAACTAAAATAACAACAACAAAAAGGGATCAGTAGAATGCAAAACACTATCAAACAGATTGTGTCGACAACCATTGCTGTTATATTTTTCGTTTGGTTTGTCATTATGATATTAACTCAAAAAAAAAACGTTCAAAAACCCGAAGAAGTTCATCAGGCCTGCAAACGCGCGAAGCACTCAAATTCGCGTTTCGCTGCATATCCACGCCTCAAAGCACCAGCATTTTGCCATTTTCTACTATCAGCGAGATGACAGAGCCATCAGTCGTATGCCGACAGAGCCGCATGGATAGGAAATCAATTAGGTATCCCGTAGGAGCGTCACCGGGATAGCCGCAGAGCGTACTTTCATTGGTACAAATCATTTCATAACGCCGTACATACACGGCGCTCTGGCTGTTGTCGATACAATTTCACCGCCATTAATTTCCATTCTGATGAGCCGACCAGTTAGGTCCTATCGGAGACCGTAAGTGAAAATTATGAACGTGATACACTTGGTGAATGCAGGAGGACATGAGAAATGAGGTTCATGCATCAAGATTAATTTTTACGCTATAGGGAAGTATACCGAATAAACCAGGAAATATTTGAGACAAACGTAGCTTACTATGTACTGTATACATTTATTTTTATATTAAAATTTATCCAACTCCCAATGGAATTGAATGGAACTGGAAGATTACGGTCACTTCCAAAATACGCAAAATTCTAACGCTATTACATAAAATACTCTTTATTTTTATGTAATATCAGTAAAGAAGAAGAATAAGTTCATGATACACTGAACATTTAGAGTGACACTCAAGTTATACCGTATCGCTCAAAGAAACAATTATGTTCCGGCGTCGTCTCGAAAATAGAACAGCTGTAGTCCCCCATTTCCCGGCCAAATCTGCAAGCTCAAAGGGCACACGCAGCGAAGGAAAGTAGCTCACCACGTCCCCCCACCTTCCTCTTCTTCGGCCCCTGGTCTACGAACTCTTCAAAATCAAGTTGGTGCAACAATTGGGTGATACATCGGGAGCGAGGGAGCTATTCACTTTTACGAGGCATTGACATAACTAAGATCGAGCATCACTTACAGGTAACTTCGTTTAATCATGCAATTATAGAACAGGTGTAAATGTTCAAAGCAAGTTGCGATAACATAGTACTAACGCTCTGCAATAGTGAACGATAGGTTGTAGTACACAACTTACACAATACATGTGTCAACCAAAGTAACATTTCCATTGTAATAACTAAAATTCGGGCATCTAACAACAGATAATATAACGTACATAGGTTAAAAAATAAAAATACCATATGTACATGCAAATTTCAAGTGTCGCTTGATCAAAGTGATTGGTTGGGATAAGATATTTGTGAGGTGTCTCAGAAGCGTAATCTAGCCGGCTGTCAATTGTGATACACCTAGGCCACTGTCTGTTGGAAACATTTTTATTCATCTACACATATTGATAACAGGGTCACAATGATGAAGTTTCTTTACAGTGACAAATAAATACTTTCGCTGCACAGATATTTGGGTGTAAAATACTCTAAAACTAAAAGACAGAAATCCCAATTTCAACATTATTCATAAGTTTCAGATTTTCTACGTATGTTAAAACTTGGACTTGGGTGACATTTTCCACGATTTGCATGCATACACATTTAGGCAGTCTGGCACACGACGGGCGTAGATTTGGGTTGACTATGATTTCGCTTTCGCCAAATCGATTTTTGTGCGTACAAAACTGGTAGTTCACCGTCATTACCGCATCACCAGACAAGCAAGAAAGAAACTGAAACCGGTCTACTCTAAAAACAAAGATTTATTTGAAATGTGAGGTGATGAAACTTCAAGAGTTCAGGAGTACAACAGAAAAGTATTCACAATCCCACAAGCACGAATGGATAAAGAGGTTTCCAGGATGATTGCAGAGGAATAAACTGTTTTCGTAGACGGCGCGGCGTGACCTAAACGCCCTTGATCCACCAGTGATCTTGCGACGGCCCAGATTTTCCCCATACCGAATTCAAAGACACTCTTTGACGATTCCGTTTTTGTTTCGGTTCGGCAACACTGAAGATCACTCCAAAGGCAATTAAGATTCCAGACGTGGTCCAGATTAAATAAAAATAAGATATAACAAGTTTTTCAAATATTTTCGAAAATAGGTATTTTTGATTCGGACTTATAATATCTAGACGATGACTAATAGATAAAGGCGGATACATTGAGAAATATCCATATTTTAGAACTCCAAGATGAGCTGTTTGTTTACATTTGGTACGTATTTCTAAATCATGAACTAGTAATAAATTGGATTTGATGTGACAAAAGATGATGAACCAGTTGGAATACGCTTGATATATATATATATATATATATATATATATATATATATATATATATATTGCTCAGGTGATGTAAAATTATTGTGTACTGTTTGTATTGAAATTACGTGAATTTGACCAAGTTTCAGCTAAACGTAGGTACTAAACTGGATGAAAGTGAATGATTTAGGAGGATATCATTAGTTTAATTTTACGCATAAACTATTGTTATACTTTGAAGCCTCGTCGTCTCACAGAGAAAAAAATCCTTTAATGTCTAAGGAAAAAGTATATTAATATAATACAGCAGTGCTCAACGCTGTTCAAACGTACTTTTACACATAATGTTGTTATAAGGTATAATGGAATTCTTCAGGCGTATAAAAAATATACGCTTCCCAAGTTCCGTAAAAAAGTTAAACTTCTGTTTATTTAGCCAACCTTTTGGTCATGAACGTATCATGAATTAGTTCCGTTGCAGGTCTGTGCCTTTTTTAAAAACCATTGGTTTGTCATTTTTCTATTACAGAAGGTTTTTGTATTGCCAATGTACCACCTAACGCATACTGCTGACTGATTGGTTAAGTGTGAGAATAGCAAATGCTAAACTTTGCCAATCAGTCTACTGTAAATCTATAGTGCTCCTGAAGAAGATATGTATCTGTATCCCAGAGCCAGACCCAGTTTTGTCAAAAATAACTCTTATCTGTTAAGTTTATCGTAATATTGTATATTTTCATTTACTACTGTGCAGCGTCCATTTACCTGTAATAATAAGAAAGTTGCGACTCTTTAAATAACGTTGATTCGTATAAAATACAATAAAAATGTTTCAAATACAACTATCTCAAAGCTACTTATTTGGACTCATCCTAGAAGGATCTGAGGTACAGATATTATTCTTATTAAATCATAGGCCTCGCTTTGCCGTTGAGAACAGCAGATTAGGGAGGGGAACTCGGCCGCTTTTTATAAATTTCATATGTTCTCATGAGTAAAGCCGGAATAGCATACAGATCAACGTAACGGACGGATGGCTAAAAAATAATTTAATATTGAAGTCAAAGTTAAAAAACGCTCCAGTATCGCTCAAAACTAATGGGTTCACTAGCGCTCAGGAGCTTAACCGAATCACTGGTTAGGGTATGCTCGAGGTCATATAACTAAGCTGACAATGACATTATGTTAAGCCATGCTCAGCGAAGCGTTTTGCTTCAGCCACTGGTGGACGTATCCATTAGTAATACTTTCTGAACTGACTCAGAAATCGTTCCTTGTCAAACCAGACGATGCTTACCTAACGATTTACTCTCCTAAACTTTGGACCATGTGATGTTGGATACTTGAACCAAACTGCAAAATACCGTGGGTAGAGTGCGCGGATCTGACTTGAAGCATCATCAGTCTTTGTTGATTATCCTAATGATTCCCAGTGAAAGTCTCATTTTGCTAATTTCAAAGACACGTCTGTACACAAGTAAAGTATATAAATGTTAAACCCACCTTGTCAAACCGTTAGGGTTGTAAAGTCGCACTCGTTTGGATAAATGACACCTTACCACCTTGCTAACGAGGAGCCTCGTCTCTGTCTCTTGACGGCATCCACCCTTCCAAAATAACTAACTCCATGAAGGATATGATTAAAGATTAAAAGCATCTTGTAATTTGGCACCGAGTCTATAGATGCTCGCCGGCGATGCGACGTAACGCGTGAGCCATAGACGTCACGTTGCAGGAATGTCTCCGGTTCTTTTAAGGAGTGCCTTGAAAAATCAACAACTTTTCCGAAATTTTCGTTTTTCTTTTGTAGGTTAAATGCTTATCGAATTGCCCTGGTTATTATGGGCCGGAGGTCAGAGATACTTTAGATATCGGTGAAATAGCTGCGTTTTTCCATGGAAAAAGAAAATTTGAGTCCTTAAAAATGCTATTTTACGGGATTTATTAAGAATTACAGCCTTTAGAAATGCCAGTTGTTCGACAATCTACTCAAAAATAGTGTTAATTTAAAAAAATCTGTTGAAGGTCTCGACATACATTTTCTGGATCATATGACGTTTGATTTCTGTTTTGAATTAAGTCAATAACAGAGGCCAAAAGGAATATATCGGCTAATTACCCAATTAGCTCTTTTCAAACGATATGATAGCATTGAGATTATGTATTTCGAATCAGGACTTCACTATTCATACTGGCTTATCAACTGAAGTGAAAGCTAAGAAATTTATTTACATAATTATAAATGCCGTGGCTTTCAGTTGATCTATTAAAGAACTTCGTTAGTAAGATACAGAATCCTACAACCCCACCCAAATATTCTTGATATCAACATAAGAATAATCAAACCTATCAAAAATCTTATTCTGCTAACCAAAATATATTCAACCCTTGTATAACTCATCACATTTTTCCAGATATCTTCAAGATTGTTAAATTATTCTCCTTTTTATCGACTCATTGTATTTTGTTTGGCTGACTAAACGTCATTTCTAAGAGCGGTGACGCTAATGACGCATCCAATTACAGCCTCTTCCCCCTGGTACCAGTTATTGTCAAGATCTTTGGGATGCTGCTAAAAGACCAAATAAACGAATTTTACGAATCAAATAATCTATATAATTGTCAGCTCGGCTTCAGATGTCATGGATCAACAACATTAGCTATCAGCGTTTTTGTTGATTACATTAACTCCGCCTTGGAAAATGGTTGATATTGTATGGTGAAGTTTTTCGGTCTGAAAAAAGCCTTTGAAAAACCTTTTTACTACAATTTTGGTAATAGTAGTATACGAGCCCCTCTCATCTTATCTGTGCAATAGACATTAACTTGTATGCCTTCACAGTTCAGTCTCATCACAACTACTAGCTACTAGAGGAGCCCACAGGGCTCACTTCTTGGGTCAATTATTTTCTTGACATATGTATATCAATGAGTTAACAAACTGTAGTCCAATAAATAACCTTAAATTATTTGCCGATGACAAAACAATTATTAATAGTCATATATCATTTGAAGCCCTTTCAGATAAAAGAATGACATGTAAATTGGAAACTTGGCTTACATCGAATTAACTACCTTCTCAATGATAGTAAGTAGTTTATGGTTAACAGAGCATTGGATCACTTGAATTACATGTAATGAAGAATCTATCAAGGTCTATACAATGATGGGAAATTTAAACAGCTATGTTTCCACTAATGTTTTGCTGCTTTTGTAAAAGTAAAAAGCATATTCGTTCTATCAGAGCCCAAGGAAGTATTTTTCTATAGATCCTAAGGTTGCTTCAACTGTTGATTAATACCCAAGACCATTGTGCTGGTTTGCTGCGATAGAAGATTCCGGCACTATTTCGGTAGGACATAAGTTGTTTCTCTCGAACTGCAGATACATTTCCCTACAATCATAACCAACGTCACGAAATTATTTTGCGCGTTATTATTGTATTTAGTGCGATCCCTTTGTAAATCACATCCTCCTCAAACTACTGCAACCACAAAAATCTATCCACACCTTTATAAGCATATGCAATGTTTTAGACACTTTTATGCATGTGAGTCACCCTGTAAAAGGATCACTTGCTGTACTGCATGCCAGGTGTATTTTCTAACCCTACCCTTATCATCACGATAATAATTGTCAAAAACAGTCAGATGAGATATGTTTATCAACAGTTAACATAAAGTTAGACGTAACTAGTCAGAGTCAATAATCTATAGAGGTGTGTTATCTCCAGATCCTGGAGGTTGTTCTAGGTCTAGCCTAGCTTTCTCTCGAGGCAACCGCTGGAGTCTGAAAGTATCTCATGGCAGGGTGTGTATAGAGATTGTCACTCTAAAGTTGTCATAACCGAGCAAATTATCTCTGAATCAGAGCTAACGACCGAGCTTTCGTGTATTGACGCAGTAACGTGACATCTTGGTTTGTGAAATGCTTTTCGTAACAATCAATAAACTGTCTAACCACAAGATGGTTTTCATATCGGCGGGCATCACTTCCATGTCGTAGGAAGCTACCGTTCCCCCTTGTGAGGTGATTCCATACCAGGCCAGACTTCCATGCGGTAGAAAGCTACCGTTCCCCCGTTCAAGGTATTTCCATATCAGGCGTGACTTTCATGTGGTAGAAACCTATCGTTCCACTGATCATGAACAAGGGCGTCACCTCCCATGCCGTAAGAAGCCATCGTTCACCCATGTAATGTGTTATAACTTCTAATACTGTAATTGAGAAATAGCATGGTCAGTACTATATTGTTTTGTGATCACTAGCTAATTAACGTAATGTATAGTTGTGCATGTCATGAGTCAGTAGAATATGGAAGGCACTCAACAGGTTTTTCCCAAAAAAGGGCCTGGCCTATCTCTCGCCAAGGAAGAACAACTCCTCTGTCGTTACATCTCCAAGTAAGTGACTTTGAAATTATCCTTGGTTGTAATAAAAGTGAAAAGGTATAGGTACTTCGAACACTTGCAAGGTGGAATTGCTGTTTTCTCATTATGTTGGTCGTATCCTCTTATATCTTTGCTGTTGGTTTAAGATTGATGCTAAAATGAAAACAGTCTTATGATCATTATTAAAAGACACACGTGCACGCCTCTGGCTGACACGTACGCAAGTTAGCACGTTAAAGCACCTAGCAACGTTTTGTCTGTCTGATTAAAACCATCCTTAGTCATCAGGGTGTATAATGACAAAGCGTGTACGCGCTGGGCGTGTTATTGTAGCATTTTCATAGAATAATTAATTCGCGTTCGTCAAACGGTCGACGACTGTTTCTGCGCCGCCAATTATAACTTTTATTTGGATGGCTTTCTCTGTGATCGACTGAAATAGTGATTAGTAATTGAGCAATTGCAAAGTGTAATAACGTTGATTCGAAACAATGCCATTTACTGCACTTTGCATGCAGTGGCAGTGTAATAAACTGCTTAAAACTACTGTTTTTTAGGTTATGTTAAGTAGGTCAATAAGAAACCAGCATACCATCTGTTAAGACACTGCGGAAGAACATCAAAATGTGTATATGAATCAGAAGCTTTGTGTGAATAACTAATCCTGCTAAAATGCTGGTACGGCAAAAAAACTTGAAGGCTCTTCAGATTTTCTCTCAAAAATATCGGCAATATTTTGAGTTGTGAAATTCAAAAATCATTTAATCAAGGCGTCAACAGACATACAGAAATTGATACTGTTGTGCTATGAAGCCGGGTAGTTGCGAAGTATTAAATCTGGGATTGGAAAGTAATTTTAGTGCCAATTGGATACCAGGTTTTTTTTATCATGGTGCATGAAGATTCCTTTCGAAAGTCGATAAAATTTAGAGCCTCAAACGCAACCATGAAAACTTACTGGAAAAATTAAAGTTGAGGACCTAGTGTTCAATCACTCTCTTCCCGATGGAAGGCTGCCCATCGTTGAGCAATGTTTAGGTGATAAATAATACTCTTTGTCCATATTGTCGTTGAAGAATTTGAGAGAGATAAAACGTTTATACAGAATGTATACTGTTTCTCTCCTGATTTATATTAGCCGTTCCTGCTATGTTCGGGATAATGTCGACCATGCTACTAATTTTCTAGAAGACCCAGAGTTTACTCTATTGTTCTCAACACATTTTACGGTCAGTCAGATTTCAGCATCTCATCATAGCAATATTGTAGTAATTTCGGAAAAGTACATTTTTGAGTTTTGTATTTTCGAAAAATAAACTTGGTTCAAAAAGCGATCTCGATGCATCGACCTTACAACTGGCGCAGTCATCCAGTAGGATCAGGAATACGCGACCAAGAAAAGACGTTCGCACACCGTCGCGTCGGGACTCCATCTGGCCTTTTGGACTTGGTGGTGTTCGTGTAGTGACAGTGAGCAAGTGGATTCATATTTTTGGAAACCCAATCCATCGAGGAACGAGCGTGAGCAGTTTTATACGAGGGGCATCGGAATTTGGACCACATTGTCCAAGTTCGCGAGGATTCCAGACAACATTGGGAAACCAACTCGGATGTTTATAGGAGTAAGAGACGCTAAAGATCGTTTTCTTAGTGTTATAAGTGCAGCTTATTTTTTTTCATCAACCGCTTCAAATTTCAATAAGTATTGATATATCGGAAACCCTTGAAAATTTGGATCTTAGTAACGACTCGACTGTATCCTCATTTACTACCTGAGCCCATACTTTCACAAGTTCGTGTACGTTTAGTACACACAAGTAATTACTACAATTATGAATACTTTGATGCCTGAATATTAAAGCTGTGTACCTGAATTTGACGGCAACAGTAACGATCTAAATCGATATCTGCGAGTAAGCAAATCCCTTATTGACAATTTTTATGATCATGCCAATACAAACAATTTTCAAAATACATTTTTGTTGAACTCCATTATTTCAAAGCTTCTAGGACGTGCCGAATATTTAATAAAGATTCATTCAGTGAACACTTACACTGAACTGTAAACTTTTTTAACTACTAGTTTTTTCTCACCAACGCGAGGGAGTTTGCTTACATAGAGACATTTGCTTGCTTAGGCAATATCAAAATGAGAACACTCAGAAATTTGATGAAAGATTGCTGCATATTTTAAACAATTTATTATTATTATTATTATTAAACAACAAATTTGAGTTGAGTACAAGTACTATAAACTCAAACACAAAAATAGATAATAGTGTACAGACAAAAGAAATATAACAATTTGACAATCTTAGCACTTCTGAAGTAGACATATACAGAATGGGAACAATATGTTAAGCACTGCGGTGTCTATCGTAATTGTTTTTGAAACTGTTGACGGATTCCGAGTTCACTACATAAGATGGAAGACTGTTCCATGCATCGAAGACACGGTTTGAGATGAAGCGCTGACGAGTAGAGGTTCTAAAAGCTTCCTTCTGCAATTTGAAGTTATGGCCTCTGAGACTGTTCGTTGCCAGACGAAACAGATGCGACATGTCCACACCAAACAAATTATGCAGTGCTCTGAAAGTGATGATGAGATCTCCTCGTACTCTTCTATCAGCAAAAGCAGGCAGGTTATATAGCTCGAGGCGGTCTTCATAACTTGGCCTACGTGTGCCATATGGCATACGTGTAGCACGACGCTGAACGGCCTCTGATAAGCTGCTATCGCGAACAAGGTTTGAATCCCATACCGGACCAGCAAACTCCAGTAGGGGTCGTACGAAAGTTGTGTACAAAAAGGAGGAGGTACTAACGGTGCAACCGCTAAATGACCTTTCCATCATATATAGCAACCGCTTTGCCTTAGAGGTTATGTTCTGAATGTGCTCCGACCAGGTGAGCCGGCCATTAACTGTCAGACCAAGATCTGTGTGATGAAGAACAGTCTCTAAGGTATGTTTGCCAATCTTATATGCTAAGTTAGGATTATTCTTTCCCAGGTGGAGAACGTAGCATTTCGATAGATTTAAAGGCAGGAGCCAGAGTTCTGACCACTTTCTGATCAGCTTGAGGTCTTCTTGAAGCACAGATGAGTTCATGACAGTGTTATAGACTTTAGTATCATCTGCATAGATGGAACACATAGAATAAAGTCGGGTGGGAAGGTCGCTTGTATAAAGAAGAAAAGTATTGGCCCTAGCACAGATCCTTGTGGAACTCCACTAGTAACACGATGACTAGAAGAATAGGCGTCTCCAACACGGACGGAGAAAGATCTGTCTAACAGAAAAGCTTCAATCCATAACAACAAATTTCCCCTGATTCCGAGATGTTCAAGCTTGAGCAGGAGCCGTTTATGCGGAACTCGATCGAAAGCTCTGGAAAAATCCAGAAAAAACCACGTCGACCGGTTCATTTGCGTCTAAAGATCTAGTCCAATTGTCAATGCAGTGTAACATGTTGGTGATAATTGATCTACCAGGAATAAAACCATGTTGGTTGCTAGGCAGCAGGTTGTTTATGTAGCTAAGTCGATATCCACGAAGCTACCGAAAGTGGTAAAGCAATAAATGCAATTTGTATCAAAAACTTGCGTTAAAAAACTACCTTTTAGGATGAGGCACCACCATCAGCTACATGAGACCAAACTATTTGGTGATTGAGGAAGAAAATGTACGGTATTTTCAAAAAGTTGTATATAGACTCAGCTCAACTTTATAGAATCTTTCAAATTTTAAAAATTCGCTGTTTAGACCCAATTAATAAGACTTTAAATCTCAAACCTACAATATTCTTTGTGTACCCAATATGAACATCGCTGTTATACTAACGATCCTCAAACAGGGGATGTTCTAAAGGAAAATATCCTTTGAGCTATTGATGGAATAGACCCAAAACTATCGAAATGTGGTTCCAAATAGAGTTAAGAAGATGGACTACCTGCCAGGTCAGCCGCGGCAGCCATTTAACTAAAATTGTTTTTCATAAATAATCAGAAGATGTGTTCTGTTGAACAAAGTATCGAGTGTTACATATTATCGAAGAGTGTAGTTTTATACCAATTTAAAAAGAAACCAACGGATGACCTACCCGTTAGATCTGTATAGACC